>JAJHUR010084547.1:0-20565 GCA_027495735.1 Lutjanus campechanus
GCACAGCACAGAGCAAGTTTAGAAATTAAAAATGAAAGAAAAGCAAAACATTTCATAAATTATATATATATATATACAGTATGTATATATATATATATATATATATACATACACACATATATATATATGAATTAGAGTGCTGGTATTAATCATTTCTGAAGTTTTTTTTGGTAGGACATGATTTGAGTGATAATTTCAATGTTACATAAATTGCAATTGCAAAGTGTTACAGAAATGTTCCTATAGCATCCTAATAAGACTGTTACTGTGATCAACATGTTGAACTGCCATAGAGTCAAGTCACTTTTATTTATACAGTTCCAAATGATTACAGAGGTTATCTCAGGGAACTTTTCATAAGAGCAGGTCTAGACTGTACTTTTTTTATAAGATTATTTACAGAAACTCAGCGTTTCCCACCAAGGGCAAGGACTAAGGTGACAGTGGCGAGGAAGAACTAAGAAAATAGCAGTGAGAACAGGCACAAAACATTCATATTTTTGCCCTTATCTCCGAACAAAAGGCAATATTCCTACTCAGTTTACATGGCTTAAATGAATATTCCACTCATATTTTCATTTACATGCAGCTGTGCATACTTAAGATATACATCCTACAGCACATCCAAAAACCTGTTGATATACTGTTTTAAAGCGGGTGTGGTATATAAATCCTCAAAAAATATACTTCCATCAAAAGATTGTAATTAGAGTGTTGGTACTGATGGGGTTTTTTTTGGTTGGACATGATTTGTCCCATTTCTCAAGAAAGGGTGAAATATATTATTTCCAGCTCTGTAAAATGGAGCTATATAGAGACACAAACTCTTCTCCACCACTTTACCAACCAGACAGCTCAGTAAGAGCCATATGAAGTTAAATCTATCTGATTTGTACCCTGTCACAGATGCATGATCTGCCCCCATTAGACAGCAGCACATGCTGGTGTAAAACCCCGGGGAGTTTGGCTTGAACGTGGTCTTCTAGAAGATGAAGTGGACTCTGCCCTTCAGCCTCTCCTCTGTAACTGTGTTCAGCCTGCACCAGCTGTGGCTTCAGCTCCTGATAAGTCTCAAGAGTCACGACTCTTCTTACACCACTGAGGATACTTTTTCGCTCTGCACTGGGCAGCAGTTTTGTTTTGAATGAGGGTGACCTCTTGACACAAACAGCCTCTGTTGAATTAGCCTCGTCTTGGTTCTCAAATGGCTGTTCAGAGGCTGCATTAGCTTCAAATTCTTTTTGTCGGAGGCTGACCTGTACTTAACTGCAGGCTCTTTTTCAGATCCAGCTCTTTCTTGGTACTTTGGGCTGGTGAAAAGTTTCGAGGCAGCCTCTGCCTCATGCTCATCTTCACCATCATACATCAGACACACATTCTTCGGGGAAAAGTGCACCCCCGGTATCAGTTTGCAGGCTAGATGGCCAATTATGTGCTCAGCTGCAGCACATTAAACAGCATGTAAACGTGTCTGCGAATGTCACTTGGGTCCAGTTAGTGCGGCCGTTACTGTTCAATACTTCTAACAACGCTCTGTCTGCACTTGACATGCAGGCTGCAACACAAGTTTGTTTACTGTCTCTTGTTCCATCAGCCTGTCAGCTGCTGTCAGTCAAACACAGACAGGGACACGCCCCTCCAGACAGCTGAGAGGAAAATGAGCATTTCTGATATTTCAACATTTCCAACAGATATTTTCTTCTTTTTTTTAGCAGATAAGGGCTTTCAAAATGTAATACAATATGTATTAGTAGTTGCTGACATTTGAAAGTAATTGCAGAAATACAACAAAGCATTATAAAATGGAAGAATTGTATTCTGTTTTATAGCATTATCCCTGCAAATGCACCTGTATTTCAATACGTATGGTTTAAAAAAAAGACATTTCAAACAAAATCTGAAGCTTTTATTTAGTCTTTTTTGGCTTTTACACCTTTATTTTGATAGGGCAGCTGAAGTGAGAGCAGAAAACTGGAGATAAGCAGCAAAGGGACGCAGACAGGAGTTGAACCCACGGCTGCTGCTGAGGACTCACAGCCTCGGTACACGGAGTGCACACTGTACCGACTGAGCTACTACGTCCCTCCAGGCTGCTATTTTTTTGATGATACATGTGCAAATGTGAGGTTGATGCCCAATAAAAAGGCACTGAATAAATTTATTTATCTACATTTTGCAACCCAGGCAGAGCAGAGTGTGCTGCTCTCTGGCTGTCTGCTCGGATTTGTAATGTAGGTTAAAATACTGAAGACAGCCCACATTTCTCATCAGGCTGAATCTGGACTGAGCAGTTTAGTAAGTTAGCTATTTTATGTTCCAAAATGCAAACGTTACTTTGTGTTTGTAATGTGTCAGTTCAGTACATGGTGGTTTATGCTGGAAAATGTCATTTTGGTGCTGGTTTATAGTTTGAGGTGAAGTGACTGTCCAAAGGAAAAGGGAATTTTTCTATGAAACACATTATACATGTTAGGAAATAGTTGCTGAAATCATGAGAAAACGTTGAGAACTATGTAGTTCTGAATTGTGGCGTTAACTGTTGTTCACAGTTTCTGTGTTCAGGATTTTTTGGGCGGAGCTGAAACATGGGTCGGTGACGTGTCAGAGCCATGATCCCCCAACACTATATAAGCCCCATGAACTGACAAGCGAATGACACCACCTCCCCCTCCTCAATAGTCAGTTACAAACATACCTTCAGTGACTCTCTCAGTCCAAATCAGCCCAGCAGGTCACTTCAGCTCACTTCAGTTTCAACAACCCGACACAGAAGAAAAAATATATCATCCTGTCACCGTCCTCTGGCTCTGGTGGCTAAAACATGTCTGGACATGTCCAATAAAGCTCCTAGATGGAGCGCCCAGTAACACATTTCTGTGGTGTGATGAACTCAGAGCACACATCTGTTGTTGCTTTACACAACCTCTTAAAAAACACATTGATATTATATTTGATTTCAGTTTGACTTTAAGGGCCTGGTTTTCTAAAGGTTTGCATGTGTAAAATGTGTTTAAACTTGATATCACCTACAAATAAATGTGCACGCTGATCTATTAACAGTGCACACTGAGGATTGCATCTTTCAAATGTGCAGGACATCACGCACTGTCCATTTAGCATGATTACCTTAATGAATATGCAATATGGGGCGTTTCAACCCTAGTGTGTAAAATAGTGGGAGGAGAAAATGCAAATAGGTTAATTTATCAAATACACTGTGATTTACCAAGCCTGAAAATAATTTTCTGTGACTGTGACTGCGTCTGTATTTAATACGTTTGAAAGGAAGGTGCTAATCGGCCCAGCGGTGCTCACAGATGGCTGCTGTTATTGTGGTGAGGAGGAGGCACTCTGGTTTAAAGTCATTTCTCATGAGCTGTTTGTGGGATGCATTTATTTTTATTTTCATTCAATAATCCTTAACACAGAAAAATACCATGATTAAACATACATTTATTGCAGCCAAATGAAACTGAACATTCACAGCCACTGTAGTCTAAAGAAAGTTAACCCTTATAATGTGACCTTTATTACGTCTTCCTATTTCCTTCTCACCAACATCACATTTTGAACTGAGTTTTTTCTGCAGGTTGCGCACTGCTCCTCTCCAGCACGCTCCTCTCCTCCCTTTCCGGTCCCCGGCTGCTCAGCTGTGGGACCGTTTGGACTGAGAGACCTCACCGCTGCCTGTACCCTGTCTTTGATCCATCCTGCCTGGGCATTTATGGCCATTGTCAGAGCAGATACAGCGCTGACCAGCTGCCTGGTGTGCGCAACAGTGTCCCACCTGCGCGCTCATTTTGCGCTGGCAGTCATTTTGCTTTGCGTCTAAACTCCCACCTGTAAAACACACAAAACCCTCATTTAAATCCTGCTGTCTCCACAGCGTTTGCACCTGTCGTCATTTACACAATTATTCTTAGTTGATCACTCGCAAAATGCACACCAACCAAACGTGCAATAAAATAAACAGACTTTCTCGGGCTTCCGTGCTTCGGGGGCCTTCAGCATTACAGTCCTCAGTGTTGCCAACTATTTTCAATGGAGAGTAGTCAGTGTCTGCTGGAAAAGTTGCACGATGTTGCAAGATTAGATTGCATGTTGTTGCATAACAACACACCACCTCTGACTGTTGTCTTCTCCGTAAAAATGGAGGCTGAGACACATGGGGATTGTAGTATATAAAGGCAACCACCATATCAAACTGATGGCGATAACACAAACCTCTGGTATTGTTGAATTATCCATGAGCCTCGTGTTTCTATGCTGTGGAGGATAGAAATGGCATGGCAGCAGGATTTTATTACAAGAACACTTTGTAATGTGAAGTCGCAGTCTGTTCACATGCTTCTGGAACAACTGTCTCTTTCAAATTGTTGACCGTTATTTTCCAGGCAGTCCAGTGAATGTTTAAGCTTGTGTTTGCCGTGTTACTTTCATACATGATCCTCACACGTATCATAGAGGTATTCTGTCCATTAGAGTCTGCTGTATGACATGCCATAGTTAGAGCAGTTGAAATCTATTTATGCTGCAGGTACTTCTTTTGTTTTCATGTGTTTGTGTAAAAACCTACAGTATGGGATGGTGTGCTGTAACGCTTGTGGACCTAAATATAGACCGGAATGAAATATGCAACATAAAATCTGAGTGCTTCTGCAAATTCTGGGAAGAATCTACTGTATGGCTTTTCACTTAAGCACACACTCACACACAAGTAGCACCGTCCCGTGTCCTGTGTCTTAGCTAAAAAAGTTATAAATTGCTCTGTGGGCTGGTAGGCGGCTGCTGAGCCTGAATCACTGTGACGCTGTCTGGGCCTTTAAAGATCACTGCAGTGGAACTGGGCCTGGATACCCTGCTGCCACAACACTACTCACACACACAAACACACACACACTGATGGCCGCGGGCACAAACAGGTTTTTGCCTCATAATGTGTTGGAGTGTCTCGTGAAGTGGTAAACAAAATGTAGTATGTACATATGCACGTGAGTTATGAAATCTCATAGATCGTCATTTGGTCCGTCACTAAAGTATAAGTATATATGCTCATGGACCGCTACAGACACAACACACTGTTATAGTTCTATTGATACCACTTTCTGGAGTCCACTCGGGAGAGGTGTCGCATACACCAATCTGTAGAGTGGTCTGTCACTCCCTCAGTGGCATACGTTGGCATCTACAGTGGTATGTTACTTGTTCTACAGTGCTATGCCACTCTTTCAGTGGCATATGCCAGTGTCTACCTTGGTGGTGTGCCACTCGTGTTCCACTGGAACATCATCATTTCCTAATGGCAGGTGCCACTCAAAAGTTAGGCCACTGTCAGACTGTCACCCCAATCCATATGCAAATTAATTTAATATATCCTGTATCCAAAGCTAATGTTGGAGCTAGTGGTTAGCTTAGCCACCATAGCCAATCTGACCAATGGATTACAAAAATTTAGAGCCAACTAAATAAATCCCTGCTGCTTGCTCTACAGTGGTATGACACTCTTTGAGTGGTATATGCCAGTGTCTATAGTGGCATGCTGATTGTTCTGTAGTGGTATGCCGCTCTTTCAGTGGCATATGCTGATGTCGACAGTGGTGGTGTGCCACTTGTGTTCTTTTTGTTAATTAATTTCAAAACAGTTTTGGTGTCTTTAATTTGATTTGAATTTCCAAAATACTTCACTTATCAGTAATGCTTACTTAGAAATGACCTTGTTACAAACTCACTCCTCTTGCTCTCCACACCTCCCCTGTCCTTTATCTCACTGTGTCTTCATCGCCCCTGGCGTCAGAGTCCTGGTTGGAGGGGTATATCACCTTGGTACTGTTGTCAAACTGGCCTCTGTGAGCCTTAGACTGCCCTTGGTCCCAGTCTGCCTGTGTTCACTAGATGGCTGCTGTACCAGGTTCAACTGCCTGCTTGCCTGGCTCCAGTTTTGGTGCAGCAGCGCTCCCCGTTAGCACTCCCCACCAGGCCGAACTTAACATTGTTAGCCCCATTACTGGTATGGCTCTCAGAATAACACATTTTCAGTCTGGTGTTCCTTCTATCCAACTCTTTTCAGTATTACAAACTGTGAAAGTCACAGCCTCTGGGGGATGAGTGGCAGGACTGCACACACAACTGTACCATACTCAAGTTTTTATACAGAAATCTTGCCTGTCTTCACAATAGAGCAGTGCATACCAAAAGGGGCACGTGAACATTTGCCACTGAAGCCTTCCTGAGGTTTTCTCACACACAGGCTACTGAGATATCTTTCATAAATTCAAATAATCCTCATAACATTTAAATTTTATAGAATGGTTTTCAATTGTGTGTGCAGTTCATAGATGTGTGTAGAATTAATGTGTGTGTGTGGGCAGAAATTTTATTATGGACCACTTTGAGCACAGCTAATTAAAATCTTAACCACAGCTACTCAATAAATCTGCAAGAATATCTCTTTTAAAGCAAATGTTCTGGACAAAATCCATGAATGTCCTTTGAAAAAGTCCACAAAGAAAGAAGAATTAGATTCTACTGAACGCTTTAAACCCAATCTTCATCAGTTTGAGCACTGGTAGTTATTGTTCAGGGAGCAAGAAAATGGCAAAACCGGGAGACCAGAAATGAGAGTGGATTAAGATGAAACGCAGCAGTCTGCTAGTGGGTGGCTTATCACAGCAGTCCACATCACGCAGTGAGTCAATCATGATAAATAGTAGATATCTGATTAGTGCGTTCCACACAATTTATCTGTGAGAGTCTCAAAAGACGGGGGAATATGGCATCAGATGGGCCTCGATATTAATGAATGCGCAAATACAAATGAATAATACTCGGACAAAAACTTGAATTCCATTTTTTGTTGAAAATTTATTCTTGATGGATTTATCAATATGAAATATATGTAATTGTAAGTTTGCTTGAATTTTTTAATGTCTAAACTTGCTCTGTGCCAGAAAACAGCCTTGTCCCAGACAAGAATTCACAAATTTAAAGAATGTAAAAATGTGTTTAAAGCCTTAAAAATCTAAAATTAACAATACCTACTGATAACATCTATAGGTATTAAATGTACTATTATAATCATATTTGTTTTAAAATCTTTTTTCTTTTTTTTAAATGTTGGCCCAGATTTCCATCAACTCCATCAGATTTGAACAAAAACCTGATTTAGGAGACTTAAGAAGGGTCAGCTATACCCTGGGGACCCCTGTCTCACTTCCTGGTTTAAAAAAAGGAATACTGCTCAAGCACTGGTAAACTTTATATTTTTAGACAAATTCATTAAATAATATTTCTATCAGACGTGTCTCGATCATAACATGTCGACTCTGTAGCCCTTCTAAATCAAAGCTAAATAAGAATTCTGGTTTAAAAATGTGTATTTTGATCAACATTAAGAGAACTCTGAGACACTTTAAAAAATAAAATGGCTGCTCACTACGACTACGCTGGGAAATGAAAAAATTTAACATTTTGTCAACTTTGTCAGATTTTAATTTTCATTTTTTCCTGACGGAGTTAACGTCTACATTTAATTAAAAAGTTAATCACTGGCAGGTTGGCCTGTTACAAGGTTTAATAGCCAGGACTTTGATCTTTTAAGATATATTTTCCAGCATAACTGAAGAGTAAAAGCCCCTAAAAATATGGTTTTGTTCCAGTTTCCACATATTAAAAGAAAAAAAAAAAAAGTTCACAAATGTACTTTTGAAACACACACAGCTTTACTGATTTAAACAAATCCACAAATGTATGTTATACGTATGTATGTTATATATCAGAATTGGGGATTTAGATCAAAAGAGAAAACTGCAGTACCTGTTACTCCACTGTGATCTATTCAAATCTGTAATAAACTTATGCAAGGTTTTTTATCGTTGATTTTTCCTCATCAGCTCATTTTATGTTGTCATTTTAGAAAACTAAATCATATTATTCACAAAAATGTGTCCATTAGTATGTAAATAGGTGTTAATTGTGTTGGTGGAAATGCCACCAACTCTGAGAAATGTCACCATCAACTGTTTATGGCCTCCCTGCTGCTCCTGTGATATTTCCATTATTATTTAATGATTAAAACACTCAGCAGAAGGGAAAGTCTCCGAATCTGGAATACCGCTCCGTGGGTGCCACCTTTGACGTATGATTGACAGGGTCATTAATTAGCTAGTTAGCGTTAAGTGGAGCATGGAATATTACAGGAGACACCTGTCCATTTGGCTGAGAGTTTTCACCATAAAAAGTCCAAACTGCTTATTTCAAGTGGCAGTTCTCAGGTACATTCATGCTCCATCAGTGCACTTCAGTAAACAAACTTTCCATCCAGGCTTCTCTGCAGTGTCTGCGTCAGCCTCTCCAGACTGTTTACGTGGTTCAACTTTGTGTGATTAATTAAGGTTGTTTGCAATAAATGTGTGGGCTTTTTAAATTTCCTATCATATATTTGCATATAATAGAAACACCATCCTGAAGTTCGGAATTTAGTCAGAAAAGACAGACTAAACTATAGTGATAGCTGACATTTATCTGTTTTTTTTACATAAATCAGATGCTCCTCGATTGAAAGGTGGCTTTGAAAACTTTGTAGCTTACTAATACTTTGTGATTTTGGGAAATTGTCGGAGTGAGATGAAACAATAAATTGTACCAGTCTTTTTCAGCATTTAGACCAAAAGGTGAAATTGATCAATATCCAAGAATAGCTGAATCAATTGGGGCAGCGCAGAGGTTCAGAGCTTAGCACTGTCATCTCACATCAAGAAGAATCCACTGAGAACCCACTGGCAAAATGTCCACAGTTTTTGGACACGTGTGCGTGTGTGTGTGTGTGTGTGTGTGTGTGTGTGTGTGTGTGTGTGTGTGTGTCCACAAGAATATATCGGTGCTTAAAACATCTAAAGATACAAGAGCCATTAAGTGGCTGCATGACCACATATAAGAATATATGCATAATATATGAAGGCTAACCCTTACAGTAGGTCCAGATGGAGAGGGGCTATTGGTGATAGCCAGTGACATGAAGACATCAGTTAAAAAGCCAAACACAGCACATTGAAACCTATCAACATACTTAAAGAATAACTTCAGTATTTTTCAACCTGGGCCCTATTTCCCCATGTGTATGTGTGTGTATGATTGATAGGTACAACTCATTTTAAAACTGGTTCACTATTGAGGGAGGCGGATGCAGCCAGCAGCTGTGAAACGAGTTATAACGGTAGATATGAGGGCAAATACGTCCTGTAAAAGTTTGTGCATTAAAAGTGCACCACAGTCCAGCTCAGATCACCAGTGTAATCTCTGTCAACAACATGCTCTCTCTCTCTTACCGTTCACTCTGTGACAGGATCTTTGCTTGTTGAAGAATGTCTTCATTGCAGCGAGTACAGCTGTTTTCTTGAGGTGTGTTTGGTGAAGTGTTTCAGGATTGGATGTCTTCTCTTCTTGGGCTGGCAGTAGTCATCTTGGGGAAAGTGTGCACTGCAGACCCGATGGTCTGCAAGGCGCAGTGTCTGGACAGGAGTGTTAGCATCCAGTTGTAGCACAATTAGCCACAACTTCAGCATGTTGCCATGCGACAAAGACAGCCTATGAAAGCTGTACGGGGTGTTGCGCAACATCCTGTTCTTGCAATTCGGCGATGCACAAACAGGAACCATTGTTTTCAATAGTTGCAGTAAAACTCTCAACTGAACTCCGAGACAGCTAACTCCTCTCTGACCGGCTCTCAGCATGACTCCTCTGTTTTCTCCCGGCAACAAACAAAGATCCTGCGAGATGTCCCTCGGTAGATAAAACATGCTGAGGTGCCCTCCAGAGCAGTGTTTCCCAAGTTTTTTAAAAACGACAAACCATCACGACCCAATTTAGGCCCCAACAATACATTTTTGGGAGAGTTAATTTGTGCATAAATAAACATTCTTGACCATTTTTACTGCATCACCTTGTATTATCGGGCCATATTTTATTGAAATTATACCCATTTTAAATGCTTCATGAATGAGAAATAAATATATTTGGACTAACTTAACAGGCCATCTTATTTTCTCTCATCAGTAAACAACTACACATTTTAAATCTTTGCTGCATTTCTTCCGTAGTCTTTTTTTTATTTGGTGACCCAAATAAAATCTCCTGTGACCCACCTGTAGGTCCTGACTGGGCCCTGTCTCTGGGAATGACTGCTCTAGGGTGTCCTTCCAGTGAAGAAAATGTGATGAAGTGCTCTCTTTTTTTAATCTATGTATAGACTGGAACTGTTTTAGCATAAATGCATCACAGCTTTTGTCAGGATTATACCCTGCCGCATACAGCTGGTGCCCTTTTTATTTTTTTGCCCTTGCCCCTTGGACAGCTTGATTCCGCCACTGCTGGTGATGCCAACAACTTACTATTTAAAGACAGAAACATTCAGTGAGAGCACACACACACACACACACACACACACCTGAACATTTTGAACATCTTGCCACAGTACAAAGTACTTGCTGTGACATCTGTAATTGTGGCGTAGCTAACAGTACAACATGCTTGAAAGTTCCAGGTCATTGAGATCTGTAAGTAGGTTATCCACTCTGAAGTACCACTCCACTTACATGTTCCTTTCAAAATTATTTTAATACTGTGTGAGGTTATGTGCCTGAGCTAAAGGCTCTCTGGAGAACATCCACACACACACACACACACTTGCGCACACACAGAGAAGCTTCACCCGAGAGGCATTTTTACCATCTCTTGTTTCAGGGAGCACTGATCCATGACAGCCTGGTCATGTGATGGCGGAAGGGCCAGTGGAGCACAGAAATGTCCCTCATGACCTAAAGAGGAGAGTGGAGATTTGGAGAAAGCAGTATTATTCTTCGTGGCAGCTCTGAGGATGGAACAGATTTTCTGTATGTGAATTAGAATTTCTTTTGTCAATTCAAGTTCGTATTTCTTGTGCATCGCCAATCCACAATACAGCGTGCCCACGGTACTGATGGTGCTTTATGACAGCTGAATAATAGAAGTGGACAAGCTTCACGACACCCACCTCTGCTGTACTGTACATCTTTGCTACAGTTCAGAGGACATTCATTTGTTTCCACTGTACTGGAAACAAGTGAATCTCTGACCGAAACTGCAAACTGAGTCAAGCACAACTCCAGCCTGCAGCAGCGGTTAGTCCAGGCTGAACAGAGGCAGAGCTGGCGTTAATGGTCAGGGCCCGACGCCCTCTTCCACTCGATGGTTCAAAGCCCTGATGTGTAGAAGTTTGGATGTACTTTTAGAGTCAACAATTATTTTATTAGCCTGTGGACAACACGGCAAACTGCAATGCAGAGGTTGGGGATGGTGGGTGGAAGATTATGTTCTCATTTATATTAACCTAACCTTAACTAAACCTTAGTTGCCATGCAAGGATATTAAAATTCTTAAAGTCAAGTCAAGATGAAATGAAATGTTCCCTTTTAGATCACCTCCCCAGTTGTATTGTACACAGTAATATACGCCAAGTTTCTTTGTATTGTTTTATCAAAATGTGGTCATGTTTTCTTCCCGTAAAACAAAATGTGTCGTGTATTTATGTAGGCTACAACCAACCAGTTTCAAGCAATAAAATCATGACATCCACCCACCAATCAGTCGTCAGCTTTAAGCAGAATACAGCTAAGATTTATTAGTTAACTAGCTAGTAACAGAATGGTACATCGGGTTATGACACGCCCACTTTTCAATGCTTAAATCAAATTTCTTCCAGCATTATGTCCTGCCTGCCTGCCTGTCCTGTTTCACTTAGAAACACGTCAGCATGGACGCTAAAAAATGGCAGTTTTATTTTGACTTCAGTGTTGGCATTGGACATAAACAACTATGAAGATAATCTAGGGTATTGCTAAATATATATGAGTTATACATTGAAATAAATCAGAATTAAATTACAATTACTGAGTCTAAATATTCAGATAGGGAACCTGAAGTCCCTTTTTACCTCAGAGAGGTAATATGAAAAGAAAAAATTAGACATTAAGTAGTAATAGAAGGGACGTGTGTGTGTGTGTGTGTGTGTGTGTGTGTGTGTGTGTGTGTGTGTGTGTTTTAAATTAATTAGTTTCATAAAAAATATATATTTGACATTCCTTCATGTACCGCTAAAGGGAGCTTGCGTACATAATTGGAACATGTACCACAGTTTGAGAATCTAGTAAAGATTAGAGCTTGAGATCTGTGCCCGAACCCAACAGGACCTGACAGGTTTGGGTCGGGTCGTACCATATTTCTCACATATTTCATGGGTGCATGTAAGGTTTGGGCTGTATTATTATTATTATTATTATTATTATTATTATTATTATTATTATTATTATTATTATTATTATTACTCCTACATAGAGGGAAGCTTGTCAAGAAAAATGTTGGGTTGTAATCAGGTTCAAATATGAAATATGCTAATGAGGGACGGGTTTGGGTTGGGTTTGGACAGAATTTAGTCAGGTTTGGGTCTCTTTGGGCTTAACTTTTCAGGCCCAATTATTTTATAGGAAAAGCTGTAAAAAAAAACAACAACTTTAAGTTACCTTCTACAATGTAAACATCCTGCATCTGTTTCTGTTCAGGCACCTCTATATAGCTGTCTTCAAACACAAGATTTCCTGAATTGAAAAAAAACCCAAAACAAATATGGTCAGTGAAGATAATCCAGAAGTAAATTACATTTCATCCAAAACATACAGTTTGTTATTTGAGAAAGCAAATACAAACATTGGAGAAGGGTAGCCAGAAACATACTAAAGGTGTCATTTTTGTCTCGTGCCTCCGTGCAAAGACGGTGCTGTTGCATGGCAACATGTCGTGAGTTACCCATCAGTATTTATTTTATGCTTCATTATGAACCTTTTCAAGTGTACACTTTTATATGACATTCAAGTCGAAGTGAGATAATTCTTTATTGATCCTCTCTACCTTTACTCTCAAAAGAGCGGAAAAGATGGAAAAATCTTTTGGGGGCCACAGTTATTTCTATATTTCCCTCTGAAGACTTATTGTTGTTTTGGATCTGGCCCCCATAGGTACTCTGCAGAGGCCACCAGCAACATTTAGAGGAAAAGGCACCAAATTCTACATGTAGCCTGTGTTGCACATTCTAGCTGATGTATATATATTTTTTAATTTGGTCAACAGGCCAGTAATTTTCACACAAAACAATCCTAGGCACTCTCTAGATCTTAAAGTCTTAAATCTAAAGACTTCTGTGATTTTTGAGTACACATGTCCTTATCCAAAGAGCACCTCAAGCAAACACCACGAGTCCAGGAAGCACATTTTTTGATTTATACATTTTTTATTTATTTTTTTTTACAATTGAGGAATGCTCACTTTTGACCTCCAACAATGATGAATGAAAATTTAAATGTTAAATAATGACCCTTAATTTTTCCATAATTTTTTGTCAAAGCCACAGGGAGACACTGGAGAGGGGCAAAAGAGCTGCATGTGGCTCCTGAGCAGCAGGTTGCGGACCTGTGTGTGGTACTATTACTGTATACTGTCTACATGTTGACTTGCATGGAAATATTTGTATTATTTTGACTTAGATCCTTGCTTCTGTCCTGTTACTTTAAACCTGCTGAGAAACAGACAGAGATTCACATTCATCAGTTGGGTTTCAGTGTGTAGACACAGTAAGAGTTTAGTAGGACAAGCTTGTCTAGTGACAGTCAGGAGGGACTGGTCTATCACTGCGAGCTCAACTGTAGTGGAAAACTAATTGGTGACGGATGCACTGTTCTTGACTTTGGGGCCAAATCATCAAGAAGCACACAACAGACAGGTGTGTTGAGACATGACAACAGATTGACAGCTGTGTCAAAGCAGTTCCTCTGAGCTGTTTGCTGGGTGACTGATGTACATGGTGAATAACAGTAACCAACAGTAAAATGTACAGGAGGAATCATTCTGTCAGGAGGTGAGTGATGGCACGTCAGTCCTGCCCTATTTTGTGGCAAATGCGAGGGACACTTCTTCTCAGTTCTGTGGATAAAAAACACCAGAAACATTTCTCTGAGTCATAACTTAGATTTGAGCACACAGACATAATACAGAGTCGATGTGACTTATCCAAATATATCATTTTAACACTAGAGCATCCATAAACAGTCATTTTGACCATTGACTTCCAAACTCTATTATCTCTCATGATAAGTACCAGACTAAGAGATGAATTAATTTATTCTGTTAGTTTATCTTTTTTTTTAAATTAAATGACACCAAATTTTGTAAAATGTATCAATTTGCAGCCATCACATGTAGTAAACTGTAATGATTGCATATATTCACAGTATTTTTCTGTCTGGATAATAACCATCAGTGATCTGATTCAAATTTTAGATTCATCTAGAATTATTCAGAGCGAGAAACACTATTTTATAAGATTATAAATATGCTATTTCAACATTAATAATAACAAGTTTCCACCTATAACAGGGGTCAGCAACCTTTCCTCTTAAAGAAGCTGAAAAAAAAAAGAAACATAAAAGTTTGTCTTCAGCCCCAACTACTAAATTCTCTTTTAGACTTTGGATTTGGCATTCATAGCTAACCCCGGGGAACTCAAGACTAACTACTGGCAGAATTTAAAGGAAATGCCGCCATTGCAGTCACTGATGTTAAAACTCATGCATGCGTACGTCTAAAAACTGGGTCTGAAACTGCTGCGTTCATAGCTGTTGGGGGATCTGTGGCTCTGCAGGATGATGTTTCTCCCAGACTGGGACACTCAGAAATTCACACTCTGAAAATTGTCGAAGTCTGGAGCCCTGAGTGTTACTCTACCTCTTCATTTACTGATGAACCTGCAATATTGTGATGTACTGTGAAATATTCACATGTGCAATATTGTGGTTTTACGGTGTATTTTGTATCATTCTGTTGGTCTTTTAGTTTTACTGTTGAATCCATGAACACTGGCTTTATTAATATGAGTGATTGCAAGGATGCTGCTCAGTATATCTGTGAATGTTCTGCACTGATGCTGAGCCCAAGAAGTTTCCCAAAAGGGACAATAAAGTAAATCTTATCTTAATGTTGCCAATTTTGCAAAATATAAATAAATATAGGCTAAACATCCCTGAAAGTATCCTGGGAATTGTATTTCTATTCATCCCATTTTACACTTTTGCACATTTTTTTTTTTTTTTTTTTACCGTAAAACTCAGACTGACCGATCAACATGGCTCTTATATTTCTGGAACACTGACACCCTCTGATACAATGCAATAAAATAAAATCTTATTCCGTTAAAAATAACACATATGAGGCTCTCAAAAAGTGGCCTACGTAAGCAAACATCCCTTTCATCAACTTCTGCACGTGCACCATGCATCAGCTGTCAGACTAATCCAGCAAGCCTGCCAACCTTGCATGCTAAAGCCTTTTTCTAATTAGAGCCCTCTGATCTGATTTGATCCTTGGTCCTTGGCCTGATGTGCTGTTGACAATGACTGCAGCGATGATAGAAGTCATCTGCACTGAGTAAACACTTCACAGCCCCTCTCAGTTGTCTTGCATAAATTACAATAATGTGAAAGGGAACGTGTTGCGTCAACTTTTCACTTCAAGAGTTTCATGAAGCAGGTGGATGTTTCCCGCTCAGAACTATTATGAAGACAATGTTGTGATCTACATATGTTCACTGTATATACGCATGGCAGTGATGCCAAACTTAAGCTTTTGGCACAAAAAGGAAAAGAGTGCTCATCATCACAGGTCTGAGACAAGGACTAATCAAGGACTTTTTATTTATGATTAACTTGATTAATTAAAAAGCTTCACCAGATAACAGTTTCCTACTAGACCCAGCTAATTCACAAAATGTGAATTAATCTGAAATCTCTCATCTGATCTTTGATTTCCAAAAGGTGTTATCAACTAGTAGTCTAATGCCTCCAGACACAATTAGATAGACCAACAACAATCAGAGCAACAAAATGTGACCTGAAACCAGTGAAGTGTCTGATAAAACGTGTGTCGTAGCACAGAGTGACACATGCAAGTTGGGGTGCCTGGTTTATTTTCAAGCAAGAAGATAATGGTGACCTGGTCATAACTTTTCTCAAATGATGTCTAATCAGCACACTAAAATTTCTTTCTGCAAACATTTCAAGTGTGAAATAGGCAATGCAGTAAGAGAATACTGATGCATATTTGATTAGCACTGCCTAGTTTGACAGTTTGATCTGAGTTGGCAGAGCCTGATGCATTGTCAGTCATCATATCAAATCCAGTCAAGATAAAATAAACTGTTGTGATTGGCAGATGAGATCCAGAGCTTGTGGAAATCTGTCTGGTGGCCAGATGTATCTTTGCAAATAAGCAAATGAAACATGGTCTTGCAGATTTGTCTGGTTTTTAGGTTAGGTTTCTTAAGTTCTGTATCAGATCTCGATATGGAATCCCTAAAGTACATCATGTGATGTACTTATGTAACTTACTTATTTTAGCCTAAACCATGATCTATTCCTAAACTGAACCAAGTAGTTTTGGTGTCTAAAACTATGGCTTTCTGGCAGTGTATCATGCAGTTGCTAGAGTTCCTTGTGCATCAGTATGAGGACCTGGGATGAGAACATCTTGGAATATCATTACAAACAGGATGATCACTTCAAGGGTGCCATATCTGGCATATATCAGGCGTAGCCTGGTATTAAAATGTCTACAAACAGGAAGATGTCCCCATAATTCTGTACCTGAAATATAAAAAGCTAGCAAAGCTCTGCAGTGTTGTGAGATTGCAGATCCCAAAGACAAACTGGTGTTTTTTCTTATAACAAAAGCCGAACATGAAAACAAACAAAAAGTGTGAAACTTTGTTAATGTGATATTTAGTATATTTGTTTATGGCAACTGAACTGATAAACTTTCATGCTCAACATTTTCATCTTCCTCTTTTCTTCCAGGTGTCTAAGCTGAGGACTGTCAGAGAAGAACTGAAGGCAAGACGAGGAGGACATCTTGGCATCTTTGCAGTCAAGCTCCAAATATTGCCTGGATATAAAAAACAGACCACAGACCAAACCAAACCAAAGTGATCAGAGGTTCCCTTATCCAACATAATGATCATCAGTATCTCCCACACTTCAGCCAGGACTGTCCACTAACACATCTTCCTCTCATCATCTTGGATTATACTGGAATTGAAACACATTGTCCAATGCTTACCTGCGCAGCGAATCCATCTTTGGATGCATGTCCAGTTCCAACCTGGAAATAGCCTGCTTTTTGAACGTTTCGTAGCTTTTTTGACAGCGATACTCCCTGATGATCACAAGGGAATATGTCACTCTGTTTTTGGTGGCCTCCTGTTTCCTGTTGGACTACAGCTCCCAAGTCCCCGTGCAGGCTCAGATGCAGAGCAGAACTAAGGCTGGAGGGATGTCAGCCAGGGGAGGGACTGGAGGTACAACTGTGAAGGTGCCTTTAGGGGAAGTGACATCATTAGAGGGCGGGAAGAGGCTAAGGAGACATGGGAGGTCGAGGATCCAGCGTATTAAAAGAGGATGGGTATGGAACCAGTTCTTTGTCCTCGAAGAGTACATGGGATCTGATCCACAGTATGTTGGAAAGGTAAGGAAATACTGTTCACATATCAGTTTAGGTGCAACAACTGGTTCCTCTCGATGTGCTCTCATGGACTGAGACCTAAGACCACTGTGATCACTTCATTTTCAATAGCTTGGAATGACAACAGTGCCAGGATGTGCTAGCATAATCACAGCAGCACTGGATTAAGCTGGATGTTTCTGAATTTCCCTGTTCATGAAACTTTCTGATCAAGAACTTAGTTCTGGAGTTTCCACCAGTTTCAATTATAATGCAATTTCTTTACTAGGGTTGGGCAATGTCTATATGATGATGCTCACAGTGAAACATTGCAGTGGACAATGATATTGTTGCTTGGTTTAGAACAAAGGAAGCACTTTGCACATATATTAAATTGGACAGGTGCATTGGAGAGAGTGTGTGGGAGTCCTTTTAGCAACTTTTTGGTCTACTTGCCTGTCTAACTTGCAGTGTTGCATTTATTTGCAAGGTTTCAGTACTAGACCTTCTAGTACCTTCTAGTCTGATACCGAAATGGACTCCCGTACACAGTCTAGCTTGCCTAAATGATATATTGCAAGTTAGCCAGTGTGCAGGAGTCTTTCATTGTTGCTGGGTTTAAAAGGGTGTTTGTCTCGGCACCACACATCTGTGACTTAGTTGTGTTGAATAAGAAAATAATAAACATGACATGGAGCAGCAGCAAGAGGCAGGATCGTCAGTTAAAATTCAGTAAACTGTGGCACACATGAAAGCCCACTGCTGGCCTGGCAAGGCCACATTTGTCCTTGATAAATGCAAATATATTGGGGCATTGCAGCCAATTTGTAAGGCACCAAGGGCAAAACTAGAGTTGCAATAACCATAAGTTGTATGAAAGCAAAACAGAATCAATACAATTAGCTGATAATTAGCCTGATCAGACAGCCAATGTCAGTTATTAATGCACATTATAAGACTGTAAGCCATTAATATCTAACTGTTGTCATTTAGCAGTTACCTGGTGTTACTGTAGTGGTGACAAATTGCTCAAAAGTATACATACAGTAGCAGTTTAAATTAAAGGGAAACTGCACCAAATTTCCTTTAAAAAACATGACAAATTAACAATTCCTAAGATGTCTGTTAAGACACTCTAGTCTAGAAACACAAGATACAAGGCATCATTTGTCAGCAGTCTTCTTGTCAATTTGGCATCAATGTAACCTACGTACAAAGATAAGCTGTATTTCTGTGCAAATGCCTCAACGTGCTTATATAAACAGAGTCAGCTATCTTTTTTTCTCCCTTTGCTTCCACTATCTTTGTTTTTCTATCTTCAGTTTTACTGTGTTTGTCTGTAGTTTAATTTCTCTTTCAGTTACATGTGTGGCCTTCCCTCCTTTATTCAGCCTTGAGTTGAGGTTGTGACAAACTGGGGTCTCATCTGGGATAAAATTAACCAATTTGACCAAGAAGAAATCTGGCCTTTGTAATTTGTTAATTTGGCAAGGTTTGGTTTGTGTAGTTGCAACTTCCCATGACGCACAGACACAAAAAAGGAACTGGAGTCATGAAAAGTAAGGTTGGAAGCCAGGCTAGAGAGAAAAACTGGCTGACTGCCACCAGCTTACAGCTTGACTAGGTGAGCTGGATTTCCCTGACAACCGAACTCCTGCAAGAGAGTTCAAGGACTTCTGCTTAGATAAGGTCGACTTGTCACAACTACAAAAACCAGAAATTAATCCCTGAACCTGGCTCAAGCACACCTCGACATTCAAACACAATAACTGTGTGAAGCACATGCAAGAAGTGGTGAGTTAGTATCAGACAATTGGACTGTAGCTTACTGCAGCAAATGAACAGAGCAGAGTCAAAGCAGTCGGGCTCCTGCTATAAAGATATTTCAAATTCTAGCAAAACATACTGTATATAGCAGGAGCTGCTGCAGAGCTCATTTATTGTATTATCTAAATGAAGCCCTGCACACCTATAATCCACTCACTTATTTTTATGAAGACCGAGATGAGACACACTTGTGTAACTAACTGACCTGCCAGAAGACATTATACTATACTCTTTTCTCAGGCTAAGCACCCGTAAATAAAAGTGTTAAAAATGTGTAAAATTCATGCCTATCCATGCAGATCGAAATTTCGTAGAAGTTAACCCTGTGTCAGTTATTTTCTAGCATCAAAGCAACTAGTCAGATATGAGTATTGTCACACATACTTTGTCCAATTCTTACATTTATGGTTTTAATTTGTGTTTATGTAAGGGTTGTTCTAATACTGATACCAGCCTAAAATGCTGGATTGGGCATCGGCAAGCACACGATGCAACACTGATCCAATATCACGTAATATATTAGCCCAGAAACGGAACCATGGTACTTCTCAGCAGCGTCCTGTAGGCCTAATTTTTTTTAACCTGAGCCAGGCCATACAACAATGATAGCAATCACACCCATCCATCTATCTATCCATCCATCCATCCATCCATCTTCTTCGACCTATCTGGGATCAGGTCCTGAGACATTCCCAGGCCAGAGGAGATATCTAATTCTCCAGTAGGTTTTGGGTCGACCCTGGGCTCTCCTCCTCGTGCCCAGAAAACCTCCAAAACAAGGTGTCTAGGAGGCGTCCTAATCAGATGTCTAAACCACCTTAACTAGCTCCATTTGATGCAAAGGAGCAGCAGCTCTACTCCGAGCCCCTCTCAGATGTTCAAACTCCTCACTCCATGTCTAACAGGGCGTACCCACCAAACGCGATGGACGCGATGAAAATCGCGCCTCAAATGAAATCGCGTCGCGCTAGACGCTCCAGTTTTGAAGCGTGTCCAAAAATGCCCAAAAAGCTCGGCTGCGACCTGCGGCGCCTCATCGCGGCGTGAGCTCGGCGAGTTCCACCGTCTCCTGCAGGCTGCAGAAGCTCCGCCTGGACGACGGCCGGTTCCAGCGGTACTTCAGGCTGACTGTTACCCAGTTTGAAGACTGCTAGCCAGGGTTGGTGC
>JAJHUR010084548.1:0-17057 GCA_027495735.1 Lutjanus campechanus
AAAGTTGAAGATCCCTGTTCAAAGGCATCCACTATAAAAGAAATGTATACATTCTAAAATACGTATTATTTGTTTAATCTGCAATTAATACATTTTTACCAGAACTGTAACTTGGTCGGGTGTGGTGGCTGTCTCCTTGGTCGACCTACATTATTTTGAGACTTTTTAGCCAGAATGTCTCCACACTCACATCACGATTCAGTGCCCGTTGTAATTTATTGTTGCTCCCACAGAGCCAGAATATATCTCTCAAGCTCTGTTTCGCTGCAAGATTCGAGCCTGGAAGCATCCAATTGAAAATCGATTCAGCCCAGTCAGATTTGTACTGGACCAATCAGTGAATGTTTAGATGACAAATGACTCCCTGCCTCGCCAAACTCGACACTACGTTGTGGATATAAAACGTGTTTTTTTAAAGCGTTTCAGTACATCGCTGCTTGCTTACTTATTAAAGGTGCCAAAACTGTAAGCTGTAAAAAAAAAAAAGCACTTTGATAACACAAGATGTAAAATAACCTTGATTATGGGTCTTAGGTGGTTTCCGCCAACGACTGCGCAAGATCCTTACTTTCTAAACCCTTTTAGGAGCTGTTAACACGGTAATGGCCCAAATCCTCAGGCTCCTTAAGTGGACCCAAGACCAGATTTCACAGTTAGCTTGCTTTTGTAATAACACTGAATGCTCTCCAAGACACTCTCCGAGCCATTTACCATTAAGTTAATTTCTGCTTTCCACCGGCTCTACGTATCCTCACTTTACAGACTCCTCCACCAAGCATCATTTATCTCCCCCTTTCACCTTCTCACTCACTATCTCCTGACTCTCAGTCCTGCCAGCGGAAGCTTCCCTCTTCACTGTCAGGTTTTGTTTACGTTGTTTATGTATGGAGTCGAAGGAGACGCCGTACACACACTTGAAGCTAATGTATGGAGAAGAAACGGCGAGACAACAACCACCGCCTGTATGATGCACAAAGACAGAAAGTGACAGCGATATCTGAGCTCCGACTGATAGCGTACCAATTAGAGAGGCAGAGGAGCAGACAGAGAGGCAGAGGCGTAGAGAGGTAAAGAGAGTAATAAAGGGAAAGAGACAGAATAACACACAGAGAGAAGAGGATATAAGTGCCATGTTAATGTTTGAAGTCGGGCTGTGTGGATGAATCAAGGCGGGGGGGAGCGGCTGTAGGTGAGAAGAGAGGTGAGGGAAGAGAAGCGAGACAGAAGTGAAGCAGCAAAGAATAAAGTTTGTTTGCTGGTAATTGTTTTCGACAAGCAAAACCTGATGCTTCAAAACAAGCGCTTCAGAATTGCCCCATCATTAAAACTTTATGCTGTTGTGCTTCTGTGTAATTCCTTTTCATGCGGGCTAGGTGTATTACCAGACACAATCTGGATGAGGCCAAAAACCTCAGCTCACCGTCACAGCCCGTAGGTACAAGATTAGTTTTTACTTCTCTTCCGAGGAAAGTTTTTAAAGAACACCAAAGTAGGAGGAACTTAATGACAAACATAGATAAAAACCCCACTTTTAATAACTCTTTTTTTAATCATTTGACACAGAAACCGCTGCAAACTTCTCAACTTGGTCTCTAGTTTTAGTGACTCAGTGTCTCAGAAGCATCCTCCTGCTTTTTTTTCCTTCCATGGCTAAATGCGTAAGTGGGTTGACTCCCAAGGAATTTGGTGACAGTTTATGGGCAGCCATGGAAAAATCTGGCCATCTTTTGAATTTAATTACTGATGTCCTTCAAAAAAAAAAACAGGGTGTCTTTGCTGTCTCAGTTGACTGGGATGCATGTCTGCAGCTTGTAACTGCAACGTGCCGAATTACAATCTGGTCTGGGGATGCTGTCGCAAGCCCCTCGAGCCAGTATGTTCACCACAATTTCAATTAGGAAATTGATCTTCTATTTCAATGCAGCTGGGAAAATGGCCTTTTTTCACGGCATGTGCAAACGCTATGCGCTTATAGGACTGTTCATTATCATTATTCATATTAGCATTTACTATAAGATGAGTAATAACAGAGGAAGCTTCTTTTTAAGTCTGAAAAATCCTGAATTGCAACTTCTTGTCTGGCAAAAAGGAATCCTATAGCTTCAACGTGATAGAAAAGAAAAATAAATCCGTAGGTCAAGGGAATTTGTTACAGTGTGGGGAGAACAAGGAGAAATGTTTGTATGCAGTACAGCGACTAGATAAAATGGAGCCAGCCATGGAAATGACTAACAGGTTTATGTCTTAGAAGAACACTGTCTCTCACCTCTGCTTTTTACGCTTACACATTTACTCCGAACATGCACACAAACACGACTGATGCTTTGAAAACCGGCGTAATATTAAAAGAAAACCTTGACGCTTGCCTTCAATAATGGAATACATTTTAGCAAAACTGAATGAGGAATGCACACGCTGTGCAACTACAGGGGAAGGGCCTTTGGAAATACATGAGGAAAACCGCACATGCTTAGTGCTATTCAGTCAGTTTTCCTGGATACGGCAATTACTCAAAACTCCATATTACGTATAGAAATCCTCATGACAGCTTGTGTGAAAAGAACTTCAATAAGGACTTATTTTGCAGCCACCTCTATTGGGAATTCACATGTTGTCGAAGCAGCCCATGCACGCAGTGTCCTGCTATATACACAAAGACGACTGTCTTCAGAGGCAGAGATAAACTGGTTGGTGGTCAATGATTTAGTCCATACAATATCATTAGATATTACAGCTAGCCAACAGATGAGGGACAGTGTTGTCTATCAACTATCATCAGGAGAAATAGGACATGGCAGAGCAGACCCAGGTTCACAACAAAAGACTGGGGGTGCAACATTTTTTTGCATCTAAAACTTAGTGGTGTGCCCCAGAAACAGCAATGCAAAAAAGACGTTACAGGTCCGAGTGTGGTTCTTGACAAACGGATTATGCTGGAACATAATCTTTATGAGTTTATTTTATGAGCCAGACTGCCATCAATGATGTGTTGATAAATCTGCAGCCTCTGAGAAGTGCAGCACCAGAGCAAAGTGCTGTTATACACAACTGTTCACTGTGTTTGCCTTCATTAAATCACCCGAAAACAACACCAGGCTGCTACAGTATAACCATACAGATATCTTCAGTCACATAACTTGACTTAAGTCAGACTTAAGTCACAAACTTGATGACTTGAGACTTGACTCAGACATAAGACAGATGACTTCAAAGGACTTGAATTTCTTTTAATTAAATATTTGAATTTTTCTGTAGGCAGATCCACAGACGCCAATGCACAATGCAACTATCATTGAGGGTTCTAGTCCAATCCTAATAAATTTGGATTCAAGTGTTATGTTGTTAAGGACGTAGTGAAAAGCGAACAGTGACGTGAAGTGTGACACCTTTGCACCTTGGGCCAAAAAGAAATGGTGTGACCCTTCTGAAGAGATCCAGGGCAGGAGGCCTAACATCGTGATGTAAAGTTTTTGTTTGATACTTCTGTTTTCACACTACTGGAGCTACAGAGCTACTATCATTTTAGAGAGCCAATATCTATTACTGTTCAAGATTTATAAAGTGACAGCAGGCTGCAGTAGTTTTCGTATATCTCGAAAAGAAAAATCAATTTTTCATGTCCATTGCTTTGAACCATTTTAAATGTGGAAACTGCAGCAAATCTTCTGAAATTCAAATGACTTGACTTGCTTGATTCTCATCACAGTGACTTGGGATTTGCTTGAGACTTGAAGGTTAAGACTTGCTTGTGACTTGCACATACACATACATTTTAAAAAGATAAATCAATTTCTTTTTTTTTTTAACTTCTAACATTATTGTAACAACTTGATGATAAATCACATGGCATCTGTCTTAGTGCAGATTTGTGGTGATGTGTGTTCATGTCGTGACGCTCTGAACCATCCAGACATTCCCTGACATAAAGTACTTCATTTGCTGAGCTGTTATCATCATGTTTAACTATGACTGGCTCAGCTGTTTCAGAGCTATGAGACCGGTAATGTGAGAGTCTGAGGGACTATTTAATAATCACCACACCCACCCGCTGATCTATATTCACCTTCACACAGCGCTTTTGGACGTTGTGCTGCTGCACATACTGTACAGGAACCAAAATAGAAGGTTTGCATGGAGATGCACAGTTCATGCACGCCGACATGTATGTACATATGTAATTGAAACATCCATGCTCATGCTTTATCCTCAGCCACCAGAGCGTTAACTGTTGATCATCTGTCCCTTCTTACTGGATTATTCCAGACACCAAAAGGTCACCCCACTGACACTATTGGCCATTAGCAAGGGGAGCCTTACATTGATCCGGTTTTATATCGAACACCGATTACATTGACTGGAGAACTGATGCCTGTATTGGATCACTGCAGGGACCTCCTCACACTCCACTATCACGCACAAAAGCACAGATGCCCGAGCAATTCCCCCTTTGTTTCAAATCATTACCAAGACCTCCCCTGTGAATTAATAGCTGCGCTAGCCTGGTGACAGATATCCTCAGCCGCTCCGACTGGTGACCAATATGGTGACAGCGAGGCGTATTAGTCTCGCTTTAATTAAAAGTCGTTGCCCGTCTTCTCCAACCCCTCCATATGTCGTCCCCAAAAGCTGGAAACGAGAGATCAATCCGGTTTCATTAACAGAGACTTAACAAGGGGTGCTTTGCATTAGTGATGTATGAAAGGACACCATTGTGAACTCAATTCTGCTGTGATTCTTAAAGCCTTTTTAGATGAATGAGTTTTATTTTCTCACATGTACCTCGTCCTTGATTTTCATTATGAAAAGAAAATCAGCTTGAACCATTACATCTATACGCGATGCTTGAGAAAATGTGGATATACAGCACACGGATGATTGAAAACGCCTCCAGACAGCAACACTCGAGCAACGTCTTTCCTGTTTTTGCCACCTTTCAGGTTTTGCTGACTCTTTATTATCTGTGGCTGTACTTGACATGTGCTTGTCCAAAGCTTGCCTGGCAGTCCACAGCTGTCTCTACAACCACTCCATCCCTCTCCTTCTATTTCAATTTTCCTCCTATCCTTTCAATTTCACCTTAATTTCCTGTCTCTATACAGGCTCTTTTTTTTTCCTCTCCATCTCACAAAACCATTATCTACCTCGCTCTCCTCCTTCCTCCCTGCTCTGTGCCTGAGTCCCCAGGGCATCCCTGGTTTTATTTATCCTTTCATTCTTACTTCATTTAAACTCTTTACTTCCTTCCTCGCTCCGAGTTTGAGTGTTTATTTTTCCTTCTGCCCTCCGTATCCCTCTAATCATCATCTTCTTTTTTGGGGGGGCACCTCGGACCACCAGCGGTGCAATTACAGGACAAGGCCCCAAAATATGTTTGCATGTGCGCGTCCTTCTTAGCAAAATCATATTTATGATGAAGTACTAACTACTTTGACACTCTAATGGGGCAAACACACACACACAAACACACACTGCAGCACACACACACACACACACACACACACACACACACACACACACACACACAAGCCCTCCTTTCAGCCCCTCGTTGCCTTTCATCAAAAGGCTCATTTTTTGATACCAGACTAAATTGGCTTCTCCTTTCAATCCTCTCAGTGTGCGTGTGAGAGTGTGTGTGTGTGTGTGTGTGTGCTCCAGACGGAGGTATAATGACCCTAATGAGCAATAGAGGATCTCTGCTGCTCTCTGGTTTTTCCTCCTTTTCATTTTCTCCCTTTTTCTCGCTCCCTGAATTTTCTATCAATTATCACCCATTCTGCCTCGCCTCCACTCCTCCTCAGAACACTCTCTAATTTTCCTCTCCCGTTCATATTCTCCTCGCCTCTCCCTCTCATTTCCACTCCTTCCCTCCGTCTCCTTTCATTTCCCCTCCACTCCCTTCCTTTTCTCACGTCTCCTCTCCAGCCCTCACCTGCCACCCTCCTTCGCTTGAATCCTCTCTTTTCCTTTCCTCCCCCATTTTCTCACCCTCCTCCCATCGCATATTCACTCATTACGCGTCGCCTTCTAATTTCCTTCTTTCCCCTCTTCTCCCCTCCCTCCTCTTCACAATTTAAAAACAAGAAGAAACACAGCTGTAAGTGCCCAGCTGCTAAGACAGGTTAGCTTAAAAATGCTCATGTTTTGTGTAACGCACTGAACACAAACACAGAATACTACCACACACACAGAACAAATACACGGGCACAGATGCCTGCCTGCCCACCCACCCACATACACACACACACACACACACACACACACACACACACACACACACACACACACACTCTTATATCTCATGCAGTATTAAACATCAGTGCAACCATTAGAGTCAGTGGCAACCAGATGTCTGTGACGGCACTACAAGCTGTTTGGGGCTTTGGAGGTGTGATGGGTGGACACACACACACACACACACACATATATATATATATTTGATATACAAGCATACAAGCTGTCCAGATTTTGACGGACCTCCAGCTGTGCCACATACAACTTTAATTCAAGATGAGATACATACGAGTACTATAAAAGCACAAGATGTCCCACTCACAGCTAACCCTGACGATACGAGCGTACAATATACTAATGTACTGGATGTCTGAGTGTACGTGACGTAACAGTGACGTTTCAACAGTCTAAACACGGCCCGAGTAGACCAGGAAGAGTCTCAATCAAAGTTTCATCACCTCGGGGACACTTGAATTTTAGGTCTTGATGTTTAAATATAGTTTGCCGAGTGTCCTCGTAGAGCATAAAATTTGATAGCTTGATAGCTGCTCCTCCATTGTGTTTTTAACATCTACTGCCTCTGCTTTTTAACACACACCTTTACAAATATGCTTATATGACAGTATTGTTTTTTTAACAGACTTAGTGAGGCAATTAAAACTCATCCTAGTTCTTTAAAGGAGAGACATTTGGATTCAGAACGTGTACGGTTGTATTTTACTGCATAATAAGGAAAATATGTGTGAGCCTGTTTTCTTTCTTGACGCTTTGTGAATTTATTTTGCTTCTTTAATGGATGTAACAAACATACAAGGTGTACTTAACATTAGCAAACTCGATTCTCGACTTTCTCCCCTGACTTTCATCCAGCGCCATCATTAGGTCAAGTTTTTAACTGCCCAGTAATTTGCCTTATGCTTGCAAATCTAATGACGTTCCAGTTAGGCTCCCATTAGGCATTATTAACATCACCTGCAAATGTTAGCATTGCCATGGTAAGCATATTTCCTGAAATTAATTTGTTAAAAGCGCTGCAGTGCCAAATTACAGTTCCAGAGAACCACCAGCACGGCTGTAGACTCTTACTCATAAGTTAAATCTCTATTAAGTAAAAAAAAAAAAAAAAAATTCAGCAACAATAATTAGCATGTTATCCCCTGAATTTTACTCTGCTGTGTGCAGTGGTGAAAGTAACCAGGTACATTTACTCAAGTACTGTGCATAAGTCCAACTTTAGGCACTTGTCCTTGTACTGTATGTTTTGGAAGACAACTAGTTGCCTTGCATATTAGGATTATTAATCCAAAATAAAAAATTAGCCACTAAAACAGGATGTAGAAACCAGCAGTTTACAAAGTAGTTGAAATCAGCTCCACCTTTACCAGTTGAAAGAGAAAGAGATCAGCACATGAATGCATTGCCAAATTATAATCTAGTTATTATACATGATTGTCATTCTGCATTAAGATGAGTACATTTGGTACTTTAAGTAAATTTTACTGCGAACACTCTTGTACTTGCACTTAAGCAGGAGTTCTTCTTTCACCTCTGACTGGGTGACATTTATCCCTCAACATTTCTCAAACATTTCTCCCCAAGTCACATGTCAGAGGGGCAAAGTTATTTGGATTTCTTCCAGCGTGCCTTAAATTCCACTGCTCCTGCAAAATATTTTTTTTTTAAACCAAATAATTTTTATTTCTGCACATGGCACTTCTCGCCCTGCGGCGGATGCCTCGGCCATTGCTCCGGCTCATCTCTCCTCTCTCTCCCTCCTGGCTCATCCCAAAAGTTCAAACCGTGTTTTAACTTTCATCAGCGCTCCGAGTCACTCCCCTATCTCCCTCACTGTGACGACACCAAACATCCATCCCTCGAGGCTACACCTATTCCTCACCTCACCCCAGAAATGCTTCCTCTCTAATTCCACAAACTTGACTTAAAATTGCCATTTCCCTCTCAGCTCTTTGAACTACCTGTTGCTTCCACGTCTTGCAATATTGCAACACATGGATCGGCAGAATCATAACAGAATTGTCTAAACGCCTTATTTAATTACGTGAAATACAACATAATGTAAAATATTTGCATGTGATGCAAAAACAAACCTCTCAACGCTGAATCGAGCCGCAGTGATCCTGGGTTAATTAACAGCCTACACTTGTGCAGCATCCAAGCCTCCGTGATCAATATTCATGTGTTAAACATTGAGGGTATTTATATAATGAGTGTGCTACATAAGAAATAATTACAACACATTGAAAGGTCTCATCTGCTCTTCATATAAATTACATCATCTATAAATAACTCTTGTGTATATATGAATATGTAGATTATTTTGAGCCTTGAAAATAGACACACGGGCCGTGATAATCAACGGAGAAAGAAAGGCATTATTCAGGGTTTGTGAATTTGAATATCAAAATGAAAATATCCAAATTATTGTAAACAGAATCATTTCATATGCAGGAAATCATAAAAAAAAAAAAAACCTCAGTAAAAGGCTTGGCACTTCAGTTGAAGGGGTGTGCATAAGACTGTCATTGCACTGTATTAACCATGTCATGACACCTGTCATTAACATGAATAAGGCTTTATGACGGTTGTCAGTGTCATTCAGTCATTGCTAATGCAGCTTGACATTAGCCAAGAAAACATAAGCTGTCAGTGTCTTTGTCATGACACCCTGACATGATCAAACTTAACTGTTGAGCTTCATGTTATAACACTACATTATATGGTCATATGTGGTCGGTTTTGAAAGTGGCCGTCATGAGATCATTGTAAGTGTGTCACAAATTTTTTAAAAAAGTTTCAGCTTCTTCTTGATGCTTCTGTTTTGTTTTGTTTTTCTGGAGCTGATGATGGAAGTAGCTACAGAGTGAACGAGCTTGCTTCCTTCTAATCTCCAGGGAGAGGTACACATGCACAGTACCCCCCCTGCTACGCTAGCATCATTAGCATGTAGCTGAGTCTGGCTGGACCGGAGATCCCGGCCAGATCATCGCCAAACACAGCGTCCAAGACCAACAGTGGCCAGTTTGACAGGGAGTGCAGTACTGAGGTGGTTTTCTTGCTGGGTTTGGCTCCAGGCACCCAGGGCTGAGTCGGCTAATTAGGTGGCTAGCTCCACAGCTAACCGAGCTAACAAGCTAACGCCAGCCACACAAAACGTCAGACGGCGGTTAGCCTACTTTAGCAACAAACAGCTAACTGTTAATCAGCTAACTCTGTAAGCTAAACTGCCTGTCCTCAAACTGTCTATATAACATTTAATGACATCTTTATGACAAGTCTAAATGGTACCACTTTACTTAAAGTACAGGAAATTATTTATGACACTGTTACAAAAGAATCTGAAAGTATAATAAAACTTCGAAGGGTTTCATGGCGGCCAGTGTCAAAACCAACCACATATGTCAGTTTAATGTATTTATTGTCAAGTTGTCATAAAGACAGTTTTACCTTGATTAACGTCAGGTTGTCATAACAAATAAATAATGTCAGGTTGTCAAAACAAAGACATCTCAAACAATGTCAACTCAACATAAAGTCCCCTTCGTGTTCATCACAGGTGTCGTGACACGGTTATGACAGTCTTATACACACCCCTTTAAATAAACTGTGACCGAAGGCTTGATATCAAGAGCATGTTGTTGGTTTCCAGGAAAGCAAAATCTACTGCCGTGCAGGGCCACAAGTCAATAAAGAGACAAAATCAGAGACAAAATGTCTCCTAAAACAACTTTCATAACACCATTAAAAAAGTTCACATTGTTCTTAAGTACTTATTTACCCTAACCAATGTTCTTACAGACTGAAAATGTTCTTACATACACAATTGCAAACTTTTAATCAATAAAACATGTCAATCAATGCTAAACTGGCACAGAATAAAAACACTGCGTGACGTATAGTTTTATTGCATAACTGTACTCATTTGCATTTTAAAATGCTTTCTGTGCGAACACTTACCACTTGATAAATGCTGCCGACGGGACATTTTCAACATTTTTACTTAATTAAAACTAGCGACAGCTGGAGACACAGGCAGCTAGTCACTTTCTCTTTGATTACAGTGTGCTTAGGTGCAAATCATTCTTGAACTTAGCAACTTTAAAATGACGCACTGCCAACACACAGTCCAGCATTCTCAAACTTTTACTAGGAACCTAAGAAAGAAGAATAAAACATTCTCTAATCTTATGTATTTTTTACAATGTAAAATTCGATATTCCTGCAGTAGGTAGACCCAGAGGTCATGATACATTTCTACATGTGGAGGACAACGCTCGCTATCAAAGATGCAATCAAAACTATAAAGATTGAAGACGGCTGCTGCTGATACTGATGCATTCTGAGCCACATGCACGCAGTGAAGATTAATCATTTACTCGTGAACTTTTATGGGGCATGATGATGTAAGTTCACCTCAGCTTACCCTCCATCTCTCTGCGACCCTGTCATATCCTCTTTTTCACTTACAGACGCACTAAATACAAGAACATTAACACTGACAGAGCTGAGGTGCCATGTGGTTCGTGAAAAACTCCACCTGCCAGTTTTGTCCAGCGGGAAATAACGCTCATGTAGTCGTCAGCCCAAGCCGACAGAAGCAAAACCGATGTGACACAATTAGAAAGGGAGGGAGGGAGGTGTCCAAGGAGGGGGGGGGGACTAGACAGAGTGACAGCGTAGAATGTAGATGAAGACAAAAAAAAACAGAACAAAAAAAACAAAACAACAACTCCAGACGACGAGCAGATGGGAAGGAGAAAATGAAATTCGAAAAAAGAAACGTGCAATCTGACTGAGTGCTGTGTGTGGCTTTTATGTCACACGGGCGTCCATGTACTACTTCTGTTCATGTGTGTACACATGGAAACACCACCATAGGGTCCTCTCAAGACAACCAGACAATCCAACATGGCCGACTGCCAAGCGTTTTTTTCCTCCACTTGGCTCTTTGATGGCAGTGAGTGGAGGGATGCACTCTGTGTGCATCTTTTCTTCCTTCTCTCCCTCCGTACAGTATATACCAAACGCCACAGCATCCATTTCTTGCTAAGTAGGTCACCACACCTCCACCGCTCCTTCCCTCCTAGTCTCTCCCCTCTCTTCCTTCGTTGCACCATTCTCACTCCGCGTCTCTGCCAGCCTCCGTTTTTCCTTCCTACATAATTTTCAACCCATTTGCCATTTTGCTTATTATGAATTCCACTATCATTATTATCATTATTTAAATTTTATGCAGCTGTATTTAGAGCACATCTGCCATGAGTTAGAATATATATCAGTGGGCTGGACGTAGAGCTTTTAGACCGGTTACAAACAAATAAAAAAAAGAATACTGAAAATGATTATTTGATCTCTGTGAGCCCACTTCATAATTTACTTGATTTGCATCCGATGTAACGCGACGGATTGTGTGTGCGAGTGACCAACAGGGTTGGAGCTTGTCTGCATCTAATCTCATATACAACTGGACCCATAAACCTGAGATTTTTTGTGCTTATTTAGGTCTGTATGCTTAGGAACTTTTTGTGGCTGCAATGACTAACACCTATTTTATTGACTGCCTCGGTTTTATTCCAACTGCTGACTCCTCACTGTGCAGGGCTGCAAGTCATCAACAACTGCTAGACTAAAAACAACCTACCAGTCTGTTGCAGACCAAATTTTGACCTTCTTCAAAAACTGAAATTTTTCATTTTATCTTCACCCACAGCATCTGCAGATAATTCCATAACCAACAGATCTACTAAAGTTAGGCACAATATGAGATGAATGAACCCTGCTGCTGTATATCGCTGCTGAATGTCTATGTTGGAGGGTTTGAAGTCTACCAGTACACATGTTAGGGATGTTCCTGGCAACTAATTTCCCTGTTGATTGAATGGACATTTTATTTCAGACTGGTTGACGAGCCTTGCAGATTGCACACAATCCTTCAAAAACATGACCACATCTCACTAGATGTGTCAACCTTTCAGACCGAGCAGGATCACAGCGTTTGCGGAGCTAATGTATCTGCCGCGCCCAGTGTGGCTAACGTAAGCAGTGCTAGCACCAGCAGCGTGCTCTCCGTGCAGGTTAACGTCCATGTCATCTCTATGCTGCACGTGGTTACTTCATTGCTCTGATCAAGTGGTGACATGCTTGTTTGTTCTGACACGACGATCCTATTTTCATTTTCTGGATCAAAATATAGAAAGCATGCTTTTTGCGAGCTGTCATCTGTCCCAAACTGTTAGTTAACAGTTAACTGACATTGTCCATTAATGAAATATTAATAAATAGTTTAACCAACTAGTATTTTTGGTTCTGACTAGCAAGGGTGGTGACATTTTATCGTTTAGTGGACATATCCCTTACACATGTCCATCATATTTGTTGTAAAGCTGCCTGGTTGCTTGTAATGTTCTACATACATAATGTGTAAATCGAGAAGTTTGGACTTATCATCACATTTATTGTTTCCTTATTAAGTTTACACATTTAGATTAATTATTACATTACATTAATCAATGTTTCTTAAAGAAAACTGAGACTATACTATACTATACTATATACAAAAACTGAATTGCTTTGCATGCATCTTGATAATAAAACTTAAGTGGATAAATAATTTTCTTCTAAACTTCACAAATTTCTGCCAGTTGCATCCAGCAGTTGTAGTGGCATTGCAGTAGATATTTCACCATCTGTTGCCTGCTGGCGATCTGCATTCTACTGAGTGTATTCTGCTAGTTTGGAATTTGCTCTAGTGGCATTTTTATTTTATGTTGTTTTTTTGCCTGAAAACCCATAACTGCTTTCACCTATATTATAAAAACATGAGGCCATTTGGGTTTTTAATTGCTGTGCATGAGGAGCGCTGATGCACAACAGCGTCTTTAAAATTTAACATTTCCCTAAGTATCACTGGATAGATGGTCCAAGCTATTACAGGTACGCCATTTTGGCTGTGGTATTATCATTTGAAAGAAATGACTAGTCTATTGAGCGTGAATGGCAATATACTCGCTATGAGAACAAGTGTCCTCCACAAGAGAAACTTTAGTTTGTGACTCATGGTGGATGAAATTGAGATGCAAATAATCCCAACAATGAAATCAAATCAAACGGCAGCACAAGCTCCAGCTGCACTAAATGTTACGGCTAATAATTACAGGAGGAAGATTATATACAGTGACGGAAACAGTAACAGAGATTGTACATTGCTCCCTAAACCAAACAAGAGAATGAAAGTATGGCCACATTATACCTTTTCTAAAGATTAGGAATATGAGCGAGGAGAATGTGGGGCAGCTTTGATGACGTTCAAAAATTAGACACCACTCTTTCATTAAAATATCTTCTCCGATTCATTCATCATGATCAAAAAGTAATCCATCACACGGGAAAAGCAATAAACAGTCACAAAATAATTAAATCTGTGTCGTTTTTGTATCATTGCATGAGGAGTCTGTTTTGCATGCATCATTTTGGATCCACTGTGTGACTCAAATATATGAGGGTTTTTTTTTTACATGCTAATCTTGTTTATCAGTGCCACTTCTCTCACCTAAGCTACACTGTTTGATTTGAGTCCATTTCTGACCTAATTTTCAGAGCCAGGCAAGAATTTCAGCTTCGTCTGGCGTTAATGTGCGGCGTACGGGGGAGGAACCAGGACCGATCAACTGCTCCTGATTGGCCGACGGACCTTCGGGTGAATTTCTGACATGACAGAAAGTTTGGTCGACCGTTGTCAGGCTCTCGCACAGTTAAATTACAGCCACGAGTCGATTCTTCAACGTCAGTGCCTTTCTTTTTTTCCTCACTGCATCTGTGCAAAGTGGCAAACAGAGCCTCTGTAACCGTCATGGGAACACATCGGCTCATGCGGATGGATGGTCAGGACGTTTCTGCCATCATTACTGTTAGTAAACAAACTTCTGTCAGCTTCTGAGATTTGAAGGAAATCTTTATAGACAACTGTCAGTAGCCAGAACGCCCTGCGGAGGATGACGGGCCATTTTAAGTCATATTTCACACATACAGTACAGTGCGAGCACTCAGGTTACAGCTCAACAATCTGACCTTACGGTATGAGCATATAGATCGGAAGCATTGGCTTTACATCATAGACGATTTACTCATTCAGTAGGAGTTGGATCTCGAACGAGAACAGTTCTTAAATTGTGAAGTGCATGCCCAGCTTAAAGCGTGCCAAGTACAGGTACTGACTTTGTGCACTGAACTTGAAGCTGCACACTGTGGGGGAAAAAAAAAATCTTGGCAGATCCTTGGTTGCTAACTTGCCATATTGCCAATGAGAACATGTCAGTTGCAATTTGAATTCTAGTCTACTTCTGGCCGTACACTGCAACCCTGTTTTTTTTTCTTTTTATGCCCTTTGTGTGCCCTGCTCTTGGTTTTCCTTTTTCCACTACCATATTTTAATTCACTCCCCATCTTTTGTTTCAGTCTCTCTTTCCAAATACCCAACATCCCCTATGTTTCATTCCCTCGTCAGGCCCGAACCTGCATCTGTCACCTTATCACTTTTTCCTCTCCCCTCTCACCTTTTTCTCCTCCTTATTCCTCCCTTTCCAGACACAAACAGAGTTCAACTGTTTTATTGTCAAGCCAAGCCGAACTGGCAAAGGCTTGCAGGTCTCAAAGGCATTAAAAAATACACGGCAGACAGACAGACAGAGAAATAGAGCAAAGTTGAGGAGGGAACAGAGAGGCGTAAGGGGAATTGACGAAGAAGACAGAGGCGGAGTGCATTGCAGCCTAGTCAAACATAAACAGTGGGAGATACAGTAGCAAAAAGTTGATGAAAAATGGAGTGAGAGCAAGACAGAAGGGAGTAACATGGGAGATAAGGAAAATGCAAGAGGAATGCAAATTAGAAGTGGGGAGAGGAAACCTACAAAGCAAAGTAAAAACTGAGTTATGACATGCAAAGGTCAAGTAAGAGGGCATTAAGATGTGGAAAGAAACTAGAAATTATAGAAAAAGAAAGCAGCTGTAAGAGTGGAGTTTGGTAGAGTTTTGTGCACACTCATCTAATTTTTTTTTTTAGGGGGGGGTGTTTGTACAAGCCGTTTAACTGCTTGCCATCCCCTTCATTAGCTCAATGCACCCAGCGGAACGGAGCAATTGGGAAAAACATAGACAGAGCAAAGTTCAGAGGCAGGAAACTGCTTCTATCCTGCATCAACCAAGAATTATCTGGGGCTTTCAGCTAAAACACGAGCCTCTAGATCTATTTTTAAGATCGCTTTTATATCTGCACTTGTATTTCACTCCATAGGATGTCGTGGAAACTGTACAGAAACACGGGAGCGGGACAATCAGGCAGGCAGATGGTGAAAGCTGACAAGTAACTTTGAAAATCAAGATACATTCGAGCTTTTATGTTTTCACCAGAGAGCGACGACTTTGGGGGCTGCAATGACATCCTGACCCAAATAAAAAGTATTCAATACTCCATTTAAGTTTTAACTACTTATACTAACAGTGTTAGTGTTCAGGGGAGTGTGGGGCATCTTGTCACATGGGTAAGTTGCCACACTGGTTATATCTAACTCGAGAGCGCGCTATTTAAAACAGTATTACAGCTGCGTGTGCAACTCATATTTTTCTACCATAAAAGTAAAAAAACTAAACTGCTTTATTTATGCAATAAAACTTGAATAACTGAGTTTGTTCAATTAAATTACTTTTGTGCAGAATAAAGGGGTGAAAAGGTGTATTATGATACCTACACCTGAACCTGCACTAAAGCTAGCTTGTGGTACAGCTAGCAATAGCACACGTGACTCTGGGGCAAGTTGTCTCAGTGCTTTTGTATGATTTATCCAGCTGCAGCCCTGCTGACGCTGACTTTGTTGACTTTGACGCTTACTATGCAACAAAAGTTTAAACAGCGTCTGTGTGCTGATATAGCCATTAAATAGTTATAAATGATGCAGCAGTAAAATGCTCGAAATACACAGAAGGGTGCATGAGAAGCTTTAAATTAGGAAAAAAAAAACTTATGATGCTAAAATATCTTTTTGTAGAAATGTGCAAACAGAATAATAGAAATAAAGAAGGAAGGAAGGACAAAAGGAGGCCCTTTAAAATGGTCTAAAACCACAAACAAAAGGGCAGTGAAGCAGGTAAAGCTGGGAAATATTAAGATTTGAAACATTAATCTAAATAAAGTAACTGCAAAAAGAGTGTAAAGCCTCTATTATTATACATGCTCTTATTTGTTAACTATAATGTGACAACTTCCCTGGTAATGGTGCATATTCTGTACTTAACCCTTTATAATTCTGTAGAAAATATTTAAGTGTGTAAAGTCTCAAAGATTATACATCTGTGCACAATAATTTTTTTAAAAATTTAAAATGGACAATGAGTCACTGTGATGTACTCAGACAACATGCAGTGTTCTCCCCTCATCATCAGCACATATTAAAACAAAATATCTCAGTTGCACTAAACACCACTGAAAACTGATTCAAAAAATATCTGCACAGAAAATGCAAATTTCTAGTTTTTCCATGCGATGGATAAATAATTCAGGAGTGACACTGGCAATTTTGCAGTTTAAGCACATTTTTCTTTTGATTAATTAATGTTTGTCTCGCAATAGAACCAGGATCCCACTGAAATACACTCTGTGTAGATTTAACTACTTTTGAAAACACATCAGGTGACAAATCATTTTACACGAAAATCAGCAGCAAATATTAATAATGCTAAAACCTGCAAACACGATATTTAAATTTTCTTGATCTGTCATGGGATGGATTTTTATCATTTAACAGTAACAAAAGCGA
>JAJHUR010084548.1:17077-27965 GCA_027495735.1 Lutjanus campechanus
AAAAAAAAAAAACACCCTTTCATCCATCCTCTCTGCTCCATTCCAAAATTGGGATTTTTCTATCTCCTCTCCACTCATCTCAATCCCATTTTTCCCCATCTCTGTCTTCTTTAAAAAAGATGCCAAAGCAGCATATCCACTTGAAATTGGATGACATTACACACGCACCCGTACACAAACCATTATATGCATGCATACACACACTCCAAAGTTAATTTTCAATCTGTCTAATTTTGCTTATGACCCCTCTGTCTGTCTCCCCTGATGTCACAAATACCCACACACACACTACAAAGAGCGGTGAATTAATGAGCTACATTTTTATCAGTGAAACTAATGAATTAGCCTGTGAGGGATAATAGGAAACTGGATATGGGTGATGTGATGGATAAGTGTGTTTGTGAAGTGTGTGTGTGTGTGTGAAGGCTTGGATATTTGTGCGTCTGCAGCGATGTAAATGTGCCCGTCTGTGCAGGCATGTCCTTGCGTGTGTGTGTGTGTGTGTGTGCATGTCTCTTTATTTTCTAACAAGGACAAAAGCACTTTGATCATTATGCCGGAGCCTTGATCTACCACTGCAGTAATGTATCATGCATCACAGACATCCTCCTCGCTATCTTTGCCTTCTTACTTCACCGTCTCCCCGTCTTCATTACTTTCTCTAATCAAAACCACAAGCAGATCCGTCCACAAGTGCAGCTGCGCACATCTGCTACGGCACAATGCGGTTTTCACCACTGATCCATTTCCCCCTCGCTTTTCATCTCCGTGTTTTGTCTCGATCTCCTGCTCCGACTCAGGCAACCATATGAATACTGTATGATGTATGTTCTGTGTATGTTGTCGTGTCACCCACGTGTTTTATCACGTGTGCATAAGCATAAAAAAAAAACCTCATACTGCTGTCTTGTCTTTCATTCTGCAGCATCTTGATCTATAAGCAGCTTTACAGAAACTTCATTTTCTCTTTGGATTCGGTAAAATAACTTTTCATTGTTTTAATAAAAGTGGATGAGAATGATTGCAAAATGAATTTAAACAACTCCACCTCATAATGAGCCTTTAATTTAGATCAAACTCAAAATAATAAATGGAAAGTTGATGTGATTGTTTGAGTTATTTACCTTGAGTCTTTATTTTGTTTACAAGAGTAGCAGGTTGATTATTTTTTAAAACTCTTTAGTGGTTAAGTTTTACATTACAAAAATCCATATACTGAGCTTTTTTTATGATGGAAAACTTCATGAGCCCAAATATGTAATAAAGGTTGCAAGGTCCAAGAGAACAATCAAAAGTTTTAGTTTGGGGAAAGTATCCTCGGGAGAGATATGGAGTTTCTTAGCGGGTGGTCAGCAGTAAAACAAGGAGGAAGAAAGTCAGTGCAGTGTGTCTGTTTCCCTGCCTCCAGGTACACTCAGACAGGAACTGGTATCTGTGTTGACCACTTCAACATCAAAGGCTTACATCAAAAATGAGTTTGCCTCTGGATGGACAGATGTCTGAGCTCTGCCCTGCCTGTAATCCAAAATGATGAGAAGTTTTGTTCAACAACAGTGGTCTTTTTTTTTTTCCAAGAAAGTTGGGACACTGTATAAAACTTAAATAAAAAAAACTTAAAGCAATGATTTGCATATCCTTTGACCTTTATGCAATTTATACAGTACAAATACATGATATTTAAGGTTTAAACTGATACATTTGATTGTAAATATATACTTATGAATTTGATGCCTGCAACATCAACAAACAAAAGTTGGGACAGGAGCATGTTTATCACTGTGATCACCTTTTCTTTTGTCTTGAAAGTGAGATTCTTTCCAATTCTTGCTCGATATGTGACTTCAGAGGGTCTCGGATGATCTTTTGCGACATGTGCGCCACTCATTTTCAATGGTAGACAGGTCTGGACTGAAGGCAGGTGAGTCTAGTACCCAAATCCTTTTGTTATGAAGCCACACTGTTGTAAAATGTGCAGAATGTGTCTTGGTGTGTCTTGCTGAAATAAGCAGAAAAACATATGTTGCTCTATAAGCTCTATGTACCTTTCAGCATAAAAGGGGCCTTCACAGATGTGACAGTTACCCATGATGCCGTTGGTTCTAGCACACACACACTTACCACATACACATACACACACGGCATGCGTGATTTCTGAGACAATCTGAAATGTGGACTCGTCAGCCCACAGCACCACATTTCCACTCGGTCAGTTCATCACAGATGAGCTCGGGGCCCAGAGAGGTCAACAGTTTTCCAGAGTGTTCCAAACCTCATTTACTAGTTTTCTTTATACAGTCACGTTGGTCTTTAAAGCAGTGCTGCCTGAGGTCAAAGGTCACAGCCTTGGCCCTTACATGCAGAGATTTCTCCAGATTCTCAGCATCTTTTACTGGATTGTAGATGGTGAGATGCTGAGAAACGCTACTTTAAACTGTTGGACTATTTGCCCAATTAACCTGCTTATACCTGTGGAAAGTTCAAAACAGATGTTTAAGAGCTTTCCGCAATGTCCCCAGTGTTTTGTTGCCCATGTTACAACTTTTTAAAAACATGTTGCAGGCATCAAATTTAGAATGAGTGTATATTTACAAAAAAAATTCAAGAGGATTCAAAAAGGATTTGCAAATCACTGCATTCTATTTTTATTTACATTTTACACAGCGCCCCAAACATTTTGGACAAAGTTTCCAACAAAGTGAACTTGGTATTCAAGGAAGCCAGCCACCATCATTAGACTGCAGTACTGCAGGAGACCAGTAGATACAATCTAGATCACAAAAAGGGCTGTTTGTTGATGTGCGCATTTTTAAAATGTGACTTACTTTCTAACAATTTGGCTCCAATTCCCTCGTACACAAGTGTCCTCATTATCTTTCCATTCCTCCCCCATCTTCTTTCGGTTTCTCTCATGTAACCAGTGAATTTTTATGCGCCACATGCGGAGCCCTGACACCATTACCTCATCTTAACTTCTTCTAGACTTTTATTTAATCTCTGTCCCAGTCCTATCTGTTCTTTCTTCCATCACTCCCACCATGTCTTTATGTCAAACGATGAGATCGTCACTGCCAGGAGTATTAGTATTAAACTCATGTGTGGATTTAAATCCCTTGCAACACAGTTGTCCTCATTACCCCTACCTCCCTGAATGCTATCCATTATTCATCCATCCCTCTCTCCATCCCTCGCCATGTCTCTCTCCACTTTATGCCAGCGACTATAGTCGTTGTTGTTGCCATGAGTGTTGCTTTGAAATTCTAAATCTGTTGTTTTTAGCTTGCAGTCCCTGCCAGTACTTTCATTTTAAAAGCATCTTTTATATCAGCTGACTGGCCAAACTGAGTAAATAGAGTCTCTCTCGCCCTGGAGCCCAGACTCATTAAAACATAATACTCATGTTATGTGGGGACCCAAACCAAACACTGCGAGCCTCTGACACCCTGGGAACCAGCCTCTTTAAAACCTGGTACAGCTCTTACATGGGCACCCAATCTGAGCGAATGTTGACTCTCAACCAGGAGGCCGGGCTTCCCTGGTTGAAACGCGCTATTGTTTGTCATGTGGGGATTTAATGCACACCTCTGAACGCCAGGCTCTAGGCTAATTAAGAACACACTTAAGACTACAACTGAGTCAATTTAGTCTGTGACAGCTTCTGGCACAGGTCAAACGGGGACAAACCTTAATCAGTGCGGACGTACTGACCTCGGTGCCAAAGTGGACGAGTCTGACGGTCCAGATGCCCAGTAAAGAGAGCATGCTCTCCAAGGCAGTGCACAAGCCGCAGCAACACGTGCTACACTGAGAGTCCTAATTAGCGTGGCAGGTTTTGGGGCTCAAGTTCAATCAAACTGAGATTTCACCACAAATACACGAACCTCCACATGGTGGAAATTACAGCAGAGACTATTCTGCTGTACAGAAGAATGGAGAGAAGTTAATTTCGGGACTTCATGAATTTCCGGAGTTATGTAACGCTACTCCCCTCGGGTGTGAAACTCGATGTTGTACGTATGATCCCAATTAGCTGCTTTGTAGGATTTTTTTGCTACTCTCCAACTGTGCGCCAAATATTTCTCTGGCGCCTTTGGTATCAAACTGGTTCAGGATCGTTCTACAGGCGCATTGGTAGTCTAAATACAATCCACAAGAAATGCAATGAATTCCTCCCAAACATCAAGCTGCAATGCTTTGCAAAAGTATTAAAAAATTAAAAAGCTTTTTGTGTCAAGACTACATGATTAGGAGTCACGCACAGACAACAAAATACCAACCTCAGTTAAACACGTAACAACTGGGTGATTGACATACGACAACATAGGATTGTTGTGAAGCTTCCGATCAAATCATGCCACAAATTTCTTGTCCTGCCACACGCCTGCTGACTGAAGTCATTTTATTACAGTCTGTTGATTCTGTCCTATTTTGACCCATTTTGAAATGGGAGAAAAATCAATGGCGTCCTCCGGGACACCTCGCCCCCCAAAACTACAAGATAATGTCATGTTCACCTCACACACCCTTGACATGTAACTAAAGCAGTCAGCTATCAGCACTGAAGAAAGTATTGACAGAGACTCAGAGCATCCAGCATCCAGCTGTGAGCACAGTAACACAACAACTCTGCAGTAGCACAAATACTACTTGCGAAAGTAATTTACTGTGTAGATCAGTGTTACAGTAATCTAGGAACCCGACAAATCTTCAAGCTCGTGTTTCTGGAAGGTACATCTGTCCACCCTGTTGAGAAGATTTCTACCTGTCCCAGCTCTTGTCGGGACAATCATAACTGTTTATTTATTTATGGGCCAGGTGTGATACAGTGACTGACAGAGGAGCATCACTGGTACAGATTTAAAAAGTTAACAGAGCAAACGTGAAGTGCACCAACTCAGAAAACTGATCAAACTGTCATGCTAAGCAGTGCTGATTGGTCAATTGGCGCTACATGACACATTACGTTGCATAAAAACAGTTGTAGGTTTAGGCGTTTTGGTCTGCGCCCAAACAAACATCTTGGAAATTGAAAATGACCAGAGAATCCAGGCTAATTTTCTTTTTGTGAATTAGTCTGAGCCAGTATTGTTTTTGTGGCTTTTAGAATGCATCTTTTTGAATCCGTGAAGGGGTCGTATTCAAGTTAAAACAGGCTGTTAAGTTTCTCTAAATTTGCTAAAACATCTGCTGTGTCCTTTGAAATATATGGGTATTATGTTAGGGACCCAATCCGGTCTCGACACCCTGAGGCTCAGGATCTTTAAAATATATTAGTATTCCTCTTATATTGGGACCCAAACTGAGTAAATGTATTCTCCGACACCCCGGGGCTCAGACTGATTAAAACATATTAGTACTATTATGTGGGGCACCGGCATAAACAGGCCCCGGATCGCTCTAAAATGTCTGCCCACGGTTCCCTTCTCCCCATCCTCCGCCCAGCCTCCTTTCCTCTGTGCCAACAGGGGGAAAATGGCTCCTTGTTGACACATGCATTAGCCTGACATTATGACAAACAGTCACTTTGGCTTGCAGTCCCTCCCAAAAGCTCCAGATCATCCTCATTACCATCCTCTCTCTCTCCCCCCTTTTCTTCCTCTCCTCCCTGTCTGCCAGCGGGTGAAGACGGTGTCACAGTTCTGCCACGTGTCTGTTCTGACATTGTTAGCGCTCCCATCTCTCATCACACCGCCGTCTCGTGCTCGGTCTACCTGCCAAGCAATTTCTCCTCCATCCATTCCCATCATCCCTTTCCACCCATCTCAATCACTGTCCCTCGCTTTGCATCGCATTCTTCTTTTGTCTCTGTTTAAGCTACAAAGACAAAACATCAATTGTGACACGTTTAGTGCCTCTATTTAGGGTTATCCCCGTCGTCGTGTTTGCTTGTGATGTCTATAATTTTAGGTGAAGCTTATAATCAACCTTCTCAAAGAGGAGCTGAAGCACCGATATCTGTCCTAATTCTCAGGTCTCTCTTATCACTCTTGATACCACTCCTGCCCTCCTCTCCAACATCACTCAGTTGTCCTCGTTTTCTGCTTTCCCCTCTCACTCCATCCTCGTTTCCCTCCTTCATCTTCCCCCCCACCAGTTTCAAGTCGCTCCCTCCTCCTCCTCCTCCTCCTCCCCTTTTTCGTTTGATATTCCAGTCCACCACCAATCCTCTGCTCATCATAACCGAGGTGATGGAAGTTGTTCTGTCCTTGTTAGCGCTTCTCCTTCTCCCCCTCCTTCCTCCTGCCAATACTCTGACTCCGGTGACCTGATCTATTTCGTCGCTGGAAAACATTTTACGGCCCTGGCGAGTTTCCTCCGTGGCCGTCCTTGCTGCCACTTTTCACTTCCTCCCTTGTTTCAGCCTCTTGCTCCCGATGGTGTCTTTGTGACATTTGGACAAACTTTTCACCCGCTCTTCTCTGTGTTTCTATTCTCTGTTCACCCCTAAAATATCTCCTCAGCCTTTCTTTTTTCCCCTTCCTTACTTCCTCTGCCACTGCTTCACAAGTGCTTTGCAGCTACAAACATCCACACAAATGTTTTGCTCAACTCTGTTCCTAACTTGCCTGATTCTTTCCTTGGCTCTTGAAATCCCCTTTTTTTGGCATTGTTATCTTCATTTTTTCTCTGCTTCCTGCAAGTGATTAATCCCTCTCCCCTCCTCACTGTTCATTTTCGCTTGATTTGGCACTATCTTCATGCCTCTCACATATCTCTTGCTTCTCAGTTTCAGTTAATGAAAAAAATTTCATTGGCATGGCGACACTTTTACTTTAAATAATAATAAAAAAGAAGTCTAATTTTGTGTTGATTTTGGCTGTCCCTGTCGACAACAGCAACAACAACGTGTTTCCATCACCTTATGTCTTAAAGATCTTGATCTGGCTAGCACGTGCATTTGTTTTATTTTGTTTTTTGTGATTTGTGTGTGAAAGAAGGAGACTATTGGATAAACACTGTAGATGTGTCGATTTCTGCCAATGTAAGATGAATATCTAATATAACAATGGTGAAACAGGGTTACTTATAAGCCAAAAATGAGCAGATCTGGTTGCTCAGTAATATTTATCTTGTTGCGAAGGCTAAAGTTGTCAACATTCTTCATATTATCCTGTCTAGGAGGAAGAGAGCCAATTCAGAATCTGTTTTGAATCTTTTCAAGTCCCACAAGTGACCTCCTCCTAACCTTCATCCTCATCGACATCTCTCTACATTCCTGTTTCCTGTACTTAGATATGTTATGTGTCATTGTTGCTTTTAAATTTTATTCTTTAGTTGATTATTTTCTTTTTCTTTGCTGATCCTGTACCAGTATCAGCAATAAACACAAAATATAACCTCAAAAATAAAATTCTGTAAAGAAAAATCACCTCCTGCCTCCTAACTACTCACTGCAAAACCTTGGAAAATGTAAAGTTAAGCTCTTTCGGTATGTATGCCCCACACTGTGTCGTCTGATTTCACAGGGAATCAGACCCGTGGACCGGCATGTAGAATAACTATATAGAAAAAGCTCAAGTTCTCGCTCATGGTCTTGTTTCTTTATGTAGGTCATTTAGAGGCAGCAGTATTAAACTGGGATGGTTTCATAACCAGTTGAAAACTCTTTGTAGCTGGTTTAATTAACAGGGAAGATAATCAGCAATAATGAGACCCTAGCTTTTTAGACACGGCTGCTTTGGTCATTTTTAATTCCTGCTCATAATTTGAGAGTTGCAAGTTTGAAGTTTCGTATACGTGTGAGGCAAAGACAGTGCTTTTTGTTTTTAAGTTAAATATGTATGTACTGTAAATATTTTCCAAATCTTAACATTACGTGTCTCAAATGTTACATTTTTAATCACGGTCAGATTTGACCCATTTTGACCTTTAAGTGTCTAGCAAAAAAATAGGTTATTTCTGAATCATTACAGCCCAGAGTCCCCAGTAATTCTGTCTTTACAGCAGCACACTTACTGTAATAGCTCAGATGTGGCATCTGCGGTGACCGGGAGTTACTTGCGAATGAACTTTGCGTCAAAATCTGAAATTGAACACTTGATGCTCACTTGACCTTTCACCGCTTTTTCCCTTTCCAATCTGCCCTTCTTCTCTTCTCCTCTTCTTTAACAATGAGAGAAAAGTGGCAAGAGAGAAAACAAAGTAAACTCTGATAGAGGGATGAAAAGCAAGACTCAACAGACTGACATTGATGGGCCGTTCTACCTATTTAAAAGTGAGGATTTGATGCCTTTTATCTGCATATCATTGTAATTGGAATATATTTGGGTTTTGGACTGTCACAATACAAGCAATCTGAAGCCATCAACGGGGGAAGATGGGGATTTTTTACTATTTTCTGACATTTTATAGACTGAAGGATAAATTGATCAATCTTAAAAAATAATACACTTGACAATAAAAGTAATCATTTAATTTCCATGTCCATTCCTGACGTGCCCTTCAATGTCCACCCTCTTTTTCTTCCGTCTTATCCACTTTTCATCTGATCCCTCCATTCCTCAAAGTCAATCCCCCCCCACCACCACCACCACCTTTGCCTTCAATCACCATCATGAAAAATAACCAGCCATTTGCAAACTATTCTGTTAATCCTCAAACTCCACTCATCCATCCCCCACTTCTTAACTTTCTCTCTCAACCCTGTCTCCCACCAAATACGTTTCTATATTACTAATTTGCTTAGCTGGAGGAAAAGTAATTCCTGGACTTTGAAAGTTTTTTGCAATCCAGAAAGCGAGACATAAGACGAGATGAGTCACAGGTAAAGAGCAGGACAGTGACAACAGAGATCACAAGCCACCATCTTGTGTTGCTGTGATTAGGCTACTAAAACACTTAGTACTGGTTGCTTATAGGCTTGAGTGAATATATTGGTTATCAGCAATTGCCCGAATCCGTTGCCAGTTGTTTTTTGGCCGATTTTTGTAATTTTCATCGCTAATTTAATGGTCTTTCTCTGAAGCACAAGTGAGAGCTGCTCAAGCACATGCTTGCGCACTTCTCACAGCTGAAGTTAGTGGTGGTTTTTAACATATCGTCCCACCCTAGTTGGTTATGTTGCTTAAATGATAATTAATCAAGATCCACAGCCTTTCCCTAACCTTAACCAAATGCTTTGAATTGCTCGAGTTGCTAGGATACAGTCGACACTAATGTTCGCCTTTGATAATGAAAGTTAGTAATTGGGACAGTATTACATTTCCTACAAAACTTATTTGCTTTTGCATATTAGTTGAGTATACACAAGATTTTCCCAACTCCATCCCTCTCTTCTTTCTAAACACTCACACCTACACCACCACCATTTGTCTCCCCTCCCTACTCCCTAGTCAAGCAGACCATTTGGGACACGCCGCTAATTAACAGCATCAACGATGCCTGGTTGCCACGGGGACTGGCCGTAACCACCGGCGGCACAACGGTAAACAAATAGAATGTGTCATAAATGCCAGCACGAGTGCACACATGTTGTCTGCGTCTGTCTCCACACACTCACGCAAACACGGGGGCAAGCAGACACGCATACGCAGGCTAACACATGGTTGTAGAAATAGCATAGACATGCACACACAGGCAAATACTTGGCTGGAAAATTAAAAACGCACACCCAAACAAAGCCGCACAGAAGTGTGACATTCACACATGCACACACAGGCTTTGAGTGTCACAGCGCCGGCTTGCCATGTCTGGGGATACAGGATGATTAATCGCACTCTGTACAGATGGCCACACTGGGGAGAGAAAGGGAGAAGAGGAAAGCTGTCCTCTCCGTCTCTCAGCATCCGTCTACCATTTTGGTCTCTGTTGACCCTTACTACTCTCCCACTGTAGTACGCTAGATTTATGAGTGGCTTTCAGAGACTCGCTGTCTTGGCAAGGTGTCTACATGATCCGCATTAATGACATTCAGTCTTTCCATCCATTCTAACTGTCTTTTATCAAATCCACACAGGCAAACATGCTCTTTCCAATCGAATCTAAATGCCTCAGCCCACGCAACACTCGCATGCACAAACCATTAAGCACGCACCTATAAATATGAGCTATTTGCCAAAATGTGAACACACTACATATAATTTCGCTCTCTCCTTTACTCTCACAACCCCGCTGCTCCCCCTACTCTCTCTGACGCCGGAGTATCCAACCTGAGCGGGATAATGATGGTGATGGTACCAAAGGGAGCAATGAATTGTATTAACGCTGAGTCACCCTCGTCTGCACTCTGTCATTTAGGCATAAAATAAGACAAAATGTTGCCATTTAGACGTAAAATTAGACGAGACACTGCAGGTGTTGAAATGTAAGACTGGAATGGGGGTTCTGAGTGCAGGTTAGGTGGTTAAAACTAAGACTAAAAGCTTCAATACATCCAGGCCCACTGAGATTAAAATAGAAAGTGCAGCACATGCCAGCAGAAACTCAGCTTCTATTGAACTGGACGCTGGTTGGAGATTTGTCTTAGCTTTGTAAAAAAGAAAAAGAAAATCCTTTTCTCCACAGCCCGATGTATCACCACCATCCCACCCAGCTGACGCCAGAGATGGTCTGTCACAGCACACCACAGAGACGTCCAGCTGGCTCCACTTTGGCTTTAGGCTTACGAGGCACTGAGAGAACTCCGGTGTCTTGAGATTTTTGCTTTATTATAAAAAATGAAAGGTCAAAGAAAATTTTATTGAAGTATAATGCCACCGCTGAGGTCCTCAGCCCCTGCTGAGCTGGTTTCAAAAATGCTATAGAGTGGGAAGAGGTGCAGGGAGAGGGAACGTGTGTGTCTGTGATACGGAGACCCATCTTGTTAGGGCAGCGCTGAGCTGGATGTTGGACCGTGGCCTTGGGATTGAAATTTATATCCTGGGCTGAAACTTTCTTTTTCTTATTTTTTTTT
>JAJHUR010084549.1:0-13359 GCA_027495735.1 Lutjanus campechanus
CACCATCGATGGCACCTGGACCAAGACACCTGAATGTCGAGGTATGACCGAATTAATGCTGAATGTTTGCTGAATGACCTGGTGTCAGTTTATGAGTCGATGATGAACATCCCACTTCAACCATGGATTATATCTTAAATAGGGATTCAACCTACTTAATATTTTGTCTATGGCTCCATCTCTATATTTGGCTGCTGTACTCTGGGTCTTTTGTATTACTCCTTTAAACTGCAATTTGTATGTATGTATACATATACATATACATAAACTACTAACTGAAATAGTAGCAAACCACAAGAGTAATCACTGGTTCAGATATATGTGTTGACATCCAGTGGACAGCTAGAAGCTTCTCTGCTGCTGTAAGACACACATTTTTGTTGGGACCATGATAAGTTTGATGATTAGTCATTTCGGTGTAGGACTAATAAGTTGTTGAGCCCAAAACCATGTGATTAGCAAAATCAGTGGCAGACTGAAAAAAAAAATAAATATATATATATATATATAAAGGGCACCAACTTTGTCCCATAATTTGTCATATTTTGTCCACTGGAGGGGCACTAGAGGGCACTTTATCATGTTTTCTCCACTAGAAGAGCATAAAGAACATAAACTATGATTGTTTAAATTTGTAGAATCTATACTTTTCTTTTATAATCTTATCATTCTTTCTTTTAACAACCCAACAGAATCAATTTATACATACTCATCCTTATCAAAAGAATCATAATGATTCATTATCACAGAGCCTGAGAGGTCACCAAGATGTGGATGAGGCCTAGGACCAAAAAAAAAATATCTAAATGGTTTTGTATACAGACTTTTATATAAATTATGATTATTAGTTAACATGTAGTTATAGTTAAGATTTATCTATCATTTGGCACCATGTGACAAAACAGTTTTAAAGGACATGAATGATTTTCTCATTTCACTGTTGGAAAGCAAAACACTTTCCCCCAGTTAAAAGGTTAAAATTATGCCCCAGTGGGAGCTGAGAGGGGCGACACACTTAGGACAGATTAACAAATCAGATGCAATTTGGTCTTCACCTTCCTCAGGGGAAATTTTCCAGTACACTTCAAAATGCAAAACCCCATGATAATTGGAGAGAACAGATGGTAAAAAATATGAAAACACAGTGACAGACGCAGACAACATGTCTGGCTACACTGTCCTTGGTAGAGATTTGCTAATGAACAGACTAAAATTATTCCCCTTTACAGTGGTGACCTGCCCTCCGCCGGAGGACATCGACAGGGGCTACAAGTCATCTGACGACCAGAGAAAATTCGATTTCATGGAAACCGTCAAATATGGCTGCAATGGAGACTATGTAATTGAAGGGAGCTTCGAGATCGTTTGTCAGCAGGATGGGACCTGGTCTGAAAGGCCGTCCTGCAAGGGTAGGACCACAACCGAAATGACAACCTTTTTACATGACTGATTTAATGATAGCTGCATTTCTAGGGTGACCTTGCCAGTGTAAATGAGTTAAGACGTGCTTGTAGTCGTGTTTTTCAGAGTTAACTTTGTAGAAAATTGTTGAGCTGGAGAGAAAGATTCCATGTATTTCTCAGTTTGGATTTATACATCAATAATTCTTGAGAATTGGGACAAAACTGGATTTTTAAGGGAGTTTGATTTTTACTCTTCAATTTTGCTGGGGAAAATATTTTAAAAGATCAAACTCTTGGCTAACGGGCCAACCTCCAAGGGATTTAATTTTTTATTAAAGAGCATTTTTTGCAGCTGAGGACTTGCATTTTGTTTACTACTTTAGTTGTTTAAGAGAACAGAGAGTTATGGCAACTCCTTCAGCTTCTCCTTAAAGCTGTAGTGTGTAACTTCTGTCACGCCCTAGCGGAATTCTGCGTTATTACAACAATAAAGCCGGCACTTCCATATGACGTATGCCCAGGTGTACACCGTACACACTCGCTACAGACCGTATACACAGAGTAACACTCGCTACACACCGTATACACAGAGTAACACTCGCTACACACCATGTACTGCTCGACACTGTCTCTCACTACACAACGTGGCGAACACCAGGCTGCTAACATTACATTACATTCATAGCACCATTTCCAAGAAAATAATAAAGCACTAGGTCCAGTACATGTAACAGCAACACATACTACTCCTAATATAATTATAAACCAAGTTATCCAACAGGGCTCCTTCAGGGCTCTCCACCGAAGAAAAGCAATGCCAATACAAATCTGTTTGCCTTCTCCGTCGGTCACTTTCCTTCTTTGCTAATAGTCCTTCAGCCAAATGTCCAGGCTTTTTCTTTGTGGTAGGATCCACTTCTGAACCGTGTCTCGGCCGCTTCTTTGGGCTCTCCGCCATGTTGCTTTCTCTTTCTACCTGTGTTCCTGCCTCTTGCTATGAGACTCTCCGCTCTTCCTCCCCCTCCCTTCTTGTTGTGCGGTAAAACGCGTAATTTCCTGTGCGCCAGCGCAGGAATGTCGCCAGTCGACAAGCAAATAAAAAATGATATATATTGGAAAATACCGCGGGATGTTAGAGGAGCCGATCGGCTTAATCAGCATTGTGTCATCTCCTCTAGTAGTGGCTTGGGTGAAACGGACATTTAGAAGTTACACACTGTAGCTTTAAAATCCCTCAGATGGAAAATCTATTTAAAAGTTCTCTTAAAGGAATAGTTCACCCAAAAAATGAAAATTCAGTTATTGTCACCATTCACTTCCATTGTTTGGGAGATTTGGCAATGCTGTTTTCCTGCGAAACTCCAGCAGTGTTTTGTGGACTAAAAAACTAAACCCGACCTTCAGTTAGCATGAGGGTGAGTAGATAATGACTGAATTTTTGGGTGAACTATCCCTTTAATGCTAATCAAAATGGACATTTTTAAACCATATTTCTAATTTAGCTTTGATTTAGAAGGGCTACAGAGTTGACATGTTATGGCTGAGACACATCTGACAGCAATATTATTTAATGACTTTGTTAAAAAAAAAAGTAGAAAGTTTGCCAGTGCTTGAGCAATATTCCTGTCTTTTTTAAAACTAGGAAGTGAGACAGGGTATAGCTAACCCTTTTTATGCTTTAATCATGTTTTCGTAAAAAATATCTGTGACACAACTCTAAAGGGCCAACAGTTTTTATTAAAAATATATTCAAACACAAAGATGTTTTTACCCAATATTATCAGTAGATGTTGTTAGTTTTAGATTTTGACAAAACATTTCATAAATCACATATATATTTCATATATATATATATATATAAATTCTTCAAGAATATATTTTCACCAAAAAATTGGAATTAGAGTGTTGGTATTAATATTTTTTTAAAGTCTTTTAGGAAGGACAATTGTCTCAATTGACAGTTGTCTCAATTGTCAAGAATGGGTGGTTGGAAGCTTGCCTTAGCAGCAATATCTGATCATATATTAGCACGTTGGGGACATATGAAATTCACTTACATTTAGCCACACACTGTGATTGGACTATTTTAAAAAAAATAGTTTTCCCCCCTATTGTTTGAACCTGTGGATAAAAATATGTCTCATTTGAATAAAATGACATATTCAATAATGTATTTTAAGTGTTTAAAATAATGCAAATACAAGCTTTGTAACTGCTAACAAGTATTTTGTTTGCAGTTACATCTTCTGCCCAGAAAAATACAAATGACAAAATACTAAAAAGTGATTCAATTTGTATTTTAAACACATTTAATTGAAACAAAGCCCATCTCCGACTATACTGCAACCAAGCACTCAGAAACAGTTCAACACTGTAATGTTTTTTTTTCTTCCTCTCGTGATGTACAGCTCCGTGCAGTGTTGGCATAGGGCGAGGAAGAATTCTGTACAAAGGACAGAAACTGTGGGTCGGAGACCTGAATCCCAACAGAATCTTGCACAAAGAAATTGTCTCGGTCTACTGCAAGGACAACGCCAGGAGCTGCGGCTATGCAGTGCAAATGCAGTGCCTGGATGGAAATCTCAAAACCCCTGACTGCTATGAAAGTAAGGCATTTTGAAAAATGAAAAACACAAAGCAACCTGATAGCCAACAAATCTAGATAGGATTTATTTCATTAATTTATTTTTGTACTTTTGTATGGATGACCAAAAAGGCCTTTTTTCTTTGATTATAAATCTACTTAAGTTTCTTTTTCTGAGACTTGATGAATGGCAGGTCACACTTCATACTTGACTTTGATTATCATATTATTATCTGTACATGTGTTAACTCGTTCTACATATCTGTGTGTCTTTTCTAGAGCCCAGCGCTATTAACTACAGCCTTCATTCAAGCTCACTTCCATCAGAAATCACACAATGCTGAAGCAGCAGCAGACCCCTTGCCTGCTGATTATTGAACTACTGCAATACACGGAAAAGGTGCTGGTGTGTTCTGCTCTCTAACATTACTGACTGACTCAAGCTGTCTTATTGTTGTATGTAACACAATAAAAAAAAATCAGCATTTCAGACATGATGGGTCACTGCGTAACATGTAAATAAAAACAGAATGCAATGACTTTACTGTTTTTTTGTAAATATACACTCATTCTGAGTTTGATGCCTGCAACATGTTTAAAAAGAAGTTATAAAAGGGCGAACAAAAGGCTGTGAAAGTTGTGGAATGCTCAAAAACACCTGTTTGGAACATTTAAACGGTATACAGGTTAATCGTTAACAGATGACAGCAGAGCTGGTCACCCCTATAAGCACACTATGCAAGCGGTGTAAAGCCCTGCCAGATACGAAAGGGACCCGCCTCCCCCCCATGTCAAAGCAGGTGTCAACTTTATTGAGAGGTTGAAGCAGAACTAAAGAAAGAAAGAGAAAATACCATCACCAGAGTTAATGTGGTAAACAGTAATGCGGTAAACCTGTGTTTTCTCCTCTCCAAGTTTGATTTCACTTACAAGGACCGCATCATATGTTCAGTATAAAAGATAGTTTATAGGTTTAGTGAAGGGTTTGCTGGAGATGGAAAGAGGGTCATGTGCCGAGGGATGGTAAGGATCGAAGAGAGGGATGAAGGGGTTGAGGTGAGGGATGAGGGGTTTGAGGGTTGAGGGATCGAGAAGAGGAATGAAAAGTTTGAGGGATGTAGGGGGCAAGGAGAGGGATGCAGGGTGTGAGGTGAAGGATGGGTTAGGTGAAGTAAATATATCTCGATGACTCTCCCCGTGCTGGTCCAACGACTGGCACAGTTTGGGATGGAGAGCCAAAGGCAAGGCACTGGCCGACGCTTGTTACTTCAGGGCCCCCCGACGGACACGAGCCCCACGAGTGGCAAATCAGGATCAGGTAAGGAAGGGATGAGGGCTTTGAGAGATGAGGGGTTGAGATGTGGGACGAGGGGTTTGAGGGATGTAGGGGTCAAGGATAGGGATATAGGGGTTGAGGTGAGGGATGAGGGGTTTGAGGGATGAAGGAGGAAAGGAATGAAGGGGTCGAGGAGAGGGATGAAGGGGGTCGGTTTGTCATCGAGCTGCAGGGCTAGTTAAACTGAGGGATGAGACTCAGGGTGGGGGCACGTCCTGGCAGAGACCCAAGTGGATGCAAGGAAGACAAGTGAACTCCCTGTGGAGGGAACCTGGAATGGATGAGGTTGAACCTGGGACCTTCTTGTTATGTGACCACTGTGGTGATCACTGAGCTGCATGCTGCCTGCAGAGAAATGAGAACGGGGTCTTGGGTGGGGAGGCGTCATGAGAACTGAGACGAATGGGAGAAGGTTAGACGTCCTTATTTAGGTATGCACAGGTGATTGGAGTATTGAGGTGCAGGCGACTAATGAGTCACAGGTGATTTGGGTTTGCAGCAGGCGCAGACGGTTTAATTAGCGAGATGCGGGTGATAGAGTTTGGGAGAGAGTGGTGAGATCCTGTTCCTCAATCTGGTTCTAAAACTTCATACCAGCACTTAGAAGTAACATTAGGTTTTCGGTGTGTGATGGAGCTCCCTCTTGCTTGTCAACTTCCTCTGTGGACCAGCCTGTCTCTGTCCAGACAAGATTTGGACATGATGTTATTCCTCAGAGGTGCACACCATTTTAAAACAAGACAATGACTGTCTCTCAGTCTCAGTGGTGTGTTCGTTCCTACAGTATCAAGGGTAACTGTCACATCTGTGAAGGCCCCATTACTGCTGAAAGGTACATACAGGTTTTGGAGCAACATATGCTGCCCTCTGGACATTGGACCTCATGCAAGAACATTTTTGTATTGTTATCGTAAATTTGTTCGTACGAAGGCCTCGTACCAACATGCCCCGTCAGACTCAACAAATGCCCTTAACTTCAGATGCTTGCGTTAATGATCCACCTGTGCGTGTCTGAGTGGACAGGCATGAGACTTGTAAATTAGCACAAATAACACCCCATAATGTTGGGAAGTGTTTATTTGTGAAAAAAGAAGAACTTTAGTTTGGAGTTTGACGCCCTGTTTTCAGAGATCCAGAAAGGAAAATCTGCCAGTTTAACAGCATCAGAAGTGGCATTAATGGACCCGCTAAAGCAAAGAAACGAGAAAAATGAGTGTCAATGCCATGTCACCTGAGGGTCGGACTGTCTGAAATAAAGAAGGAAGGTCTTGATATGAATATGGCTTCAAAGAAAACAAAACGTGTTGCTTTGTAGTATAAGAGTTCAGATACCAGACTGACCTGCCTACAGTCCAGACCTGTCTCCCATTAAAAATGTGTGGTGCATTATGAAGCACAAAATATTACAACCGAGACCCCAGACTGTTGAGCACCTGAAGTCGTTTATCAAGCAAGAATGAGAAAGAATTCCTCTTTCAAAACTTCAGCAATTAGTGTCACAGTTGTAGACATGGCCCTGTCCAAACTTCTTTTGTGTTAATCATGGGAATAAGCAGAATTGTCCTGGTCCAAAGTAAAGAGGCACTGCACACAGATGAGAACTTCAGTAGTTTATAGCTGACAGTATACATTTTTACAGCCAAAGGTCAAGTGGTCTTAACAATATTTTAAAGAATAAAATGGTTACAAACTCGCCTCAAATAAATCCATAGAAGCACGTTTACTGGCACAAGCTCACCTTTACCGAGATCATGTTTACAGACACTTTTCCAAATGCTGCATATTCCACAGTAACTTGAATGTGTCCTGACTTATTTCTGAGTGATAGCAGGGTGTAACAGAAAAGAATCACTCAACAGCGAGTAGCTGTGTGCAGGATTGTAAGAGGAACCACCAGTTGTGTTCAGACATGGGAGGATGGAGGAGGATGAAGTGCACTGAAGTTGAGTATCCGACATCTGGGAGCGTGGGTGGTTGTTAGTGGGTCCCCCAAGGCACATGCTCTCCTCCACAGCACTCTGTTTCCTTCCAGTTCTTGCTTAGGCCTGCTCCTTTCTCGCTGCCTTTGTGGGCTGTCCACTGCTCAGGACAGCCGACACGGATGTCTGCGCTCCAATTTGTGCGGCAGTTTGAAGGTCTCCTCTCGGTCTTTTGCAGCCTATGACCTTTGTTTGGAGGGACTTCCCAAATGAGGAAAGAGCTGACACCATGGCGCTGTCTGTTTTGATGCTGTCATAAGTCTTCACAAATGAAGCGATGGCGTGAGTGAAGTCAGGGTTGTCCAGTTTCTTGGTCATGTCCAGGAAAACGCTGTTCAGCCTTTCCTTGATGGCCAAGTCACCTGGGAAAAATGATTCATGGAGAGTTGTATTAATACAAGTGCCCCTCCTGTCAAACTAAACAATGTTTTGCACATCAATTATTTTGCTCAGAGTGGCATCGCTAATTTTTTTTATTTTACCAGAATCTGTCTCCACTGAGGTACTTGGTTGGATCAGTGATGACTCCATTGGCTCAGACGAGCTTTCAGCATCAGAGTCTACAGAGAAAGATTTTTAAAACACTCAACATTTAGGGGTTATGGCTGTGTGCTTTTAAAATCATGAATCAGTCATCTTGGTATGGAATGTTGCCTGTTCACTAAGCACTTAATTATTTCTCCAACGCTCCTCACAGACTGATGCTTCACACTTCTTACAACAGAGACTAACACATAGATGCAACTGTGATCCAAAATGTTGGAAACAGTGTGACTATGAATAAGAACGTACTATGAACTGTACAACCGCTGACTTACCTGCGAGAGGATGGCAGTAGATTTCGTCAGTACAAACTTCAGCAGTTCTCTCAGACAAAGATGGTTTATCCTGCACCAATGTCTGAAACCAGTCGTCTGGAACGTCTTTTCCTGTCAGAGAGAAAATGGTTGAACGTTACTATGATTGTTTTATGTTAGGGCTCAAACTAACAATTATTTTCATGATCAATTAATCTGTCATTTTTTTAATTTAATCAGTTAGTTGTTAAATCCATACAAATGTAAAAAAAAAATGTTGATCACTGTTTCAGAAAGCCCAAAGTGATGTCCTAGGCAAGTAATCAGAATATATTCTGGAATCAGAGAATGAGGGTATTTTTTCTTAAAATGATTAATCGATCACTGATATATAACCCCTATATTGCAGTGATATATGCAATTTGTTCGCCTGACTTTCTAGAGGATTTACAGAACAGCTGAAACAGTTAAGAGACAAGAGTTTCACTACTATATGTTATATTATGCGTATAAATAAACTTGAACTCGATGACCAAGTAATAAGGTGTAGAAACTCACCAGTGGCGATCTGATAGTACAGTTTCCATGTGTCTGGTGACAAGCCATGAAGGAAGGTGTCATTATGTCTAAATATCCTGGCTACTGCGCCTTGATGCTTACAGTGTCCACCCATAATCCCTGCCCGGCACGTGCAGCAGCCGATGGCCATGTTGACGTGGTGGGACACGGCAGCATTCGATGAGCTTGTCACGGTGTAGTTGTCTTGGTCTTCCTGCAGCATTGGCAAAATGAAGAGGGGAAGTCCATTTTAGAATGTGTGGAACTACATTTTGAAATATTCATATGCATTTTAAATATTACAGTACACATACGACGGAGCTAGAGATATCCAATACATTCCACTGTGCTGTTCTTTTGAGAAAATTATGTATATATTTATTGTGCTGAAGCATAAAATGACCATGATATGTCATCAGAGATTAAGGAACATGCCAAGTTGAAGTACTGGGTTCTCCGACAACAACGTCACAGCCAGCATGTTTTCCTATTTCCATTCCGGTGCGGAACATCTGCTTATGTTTAGGCCTGTGTGAATCTTCCCACTGCCTGTTTCATGTTTATTCACTTTACACGGAGCTAAAATTAATAGCGAATTATAACAATGATGCACCTGCACAATGGCGTCTCTCCCAATTTCCTCTGACTCCAGCTCCTTCTTCAGAGAACTTTGCAGCAGATTGTTGGAAACATCTGTGAGGTGGCGGATGTAGTGCGCCTCCATCCTTGTGACCACAAAGTCCACCAACTGCGTCAAGTTGTAGGCCTTCAGTCGGTGGAGGACCTTCTCTTTCACCACCCTCATGGCACTTTCCACGTAGTTGTTGCTGTGGGTTCCTCTGGTGGGCAGCTGCGACTGCAGGCAGATGGCCCACTCCTCTCGCCGCTTGAAGACCTCCTGCAGGTGTCGCACAAACTTTGGGTGCTGTGAGGCGATGTGGTCCTTCATCAGCATGGTGTATCCTTCCATGAGAGCCGTTGGTGAGGAAGCATACACCAGACCTCTGAAGGAGCTCAAGAGGTGGGCCCTGTGCTGCTTGGGAACCCCATTTGGACCGCTCCACAGCCACCTCCACATGGCTTGAAGGAGGTGGAACACTGAAAGGACCAATGTGGCTTCGGGGAACGCTCCACGCAGCGCCTGTCTGAGTGCGGAGCAGTCGTCAGTCATGATAACAAGAGGTCCCTCTGGGTGGCCGAAGAACCTGTCAGGTGGAAGGACCGTCTGCAGCAGCTCTATAGCGGCTGAAATGGTTGGCTGGGTTTTAGAGGTGGTGATAAATACGCCCAAAGGCAAACCACCAGCTGAGGAATGGGTGAGGAGCAGGAAAATACGGTGCTTGTGGCGGCCACAAGTCCCAGAGGAGTCCACAAACACCATCTCACCGCTCTCTCTGAGCGTGGTGTGGACCCTCCTCATCATTGGAGTGCATATGGCAATCACCATCTCATCATCACTGGTTTTGCACATCCTGGCGCAGACATCCCCCTGATCCTTGTTGTAATTCTCAAGGGTCTGTTCAAGATCTTTGAACATTTCCTCCCCTGCTGCTGCGCCCTTTGTTTTTTTGAACAGTCTGTAGTACAATCTGCAATAAAGAATAATAAGTTTTCTTTAACATTTCAACTGAACCTCACCACAGTTCCAATACATGTTGGGATATTATGATAGTTTGTTTTAATCTTAATATGTTTAAGACTGCAGGAATTAGGGCTGGGCAGTGCATCATTATTACACTGGTATCATGATATTAGACTAAGAATAAGGGGTGGTGGGAAAAGAAATCGAAACAGCCAAGTATAAATCTTTTATAGCTGAATTATAGAGACAGCACAGCATGAAATAAAATCTACATAGCAGTTACCACATCAACATAATATTGAGTTTCAGCTGAGGTGAAGAAATGCAACAAAAAATGATGAAAAAGAAATATATTAGTGGGACAGATTGGTACTTTCTGATTGGTATTTATGGGTTTTATACTGACAAAACAAGACATTTAAAGACATCAACTTGGACTTTGAAAAACTGGGCTGGTCATTTTTCACTATTTGACATTTTCTAGATGTTACAGCCCTCGATTAAACATGAAAAATTAACATAAGTCTTTGTTGTTATTTTATCATCTCTAATAAATAAAACAACTTGTACAGGGGCAAGTAAAAACTGAGCAAGTAGATTTCTGAGCCACTTGCCTGATTGGGCAAGTGAAGAAAAAACAAAACAAAACACTAAAGCTGAACCCTGACGTGGTCGCTGAATTATGGGTATTTAAGACTATTTATGACTAATATTTATGTGCTGATTAAAGGTTTGTTTGGGCTGCAGAAGATTTCCAGATTTAAAATTGGGTCTTAAGGCATTCCTAAGTTTGGGATTGGCTGCAATAGAGTTAAAGGGTCAAAAATATAGTGATATTTGATTTTGTCCATATCGCCCTGCTTTTCTATAAGATCATCATGTTTGCACTACTGTATCGAGATATAGATCATATATTGCAGAATAGCTCAAAATTTTAATTGCATTAGTTACCCACCTGTAACAAAACTGCAAATCTGGACAGACTGAATGATCTGCAGCAGCATACACATAGTTGTGCTGTTCTCCCACTTGTAAATCGTACTTTAGTACGTCGAGCGCCGATGAAGGAGAGTGGCCGCTTTCAAATAGCTTTTTCAGCTTTTCAATGGTTTCTGCTGAGACTTCTCTCCGTGGCTTGAAATCACCACACGAAACCTCGTGGTTGTGCTCGTGGCGCAAGTTAACATGAAGGAAGAGTCCGTCCTTCATGTGAGGATCTCCAGATCTGAAGTGAATACAGTAACGACACAGATGTTACGAAGATATTTGTTAAACCATATTATTGTGTTTGACATCATATCATTTACACAACTGAAGACATATGCCAAAATCCACTTTTTTGTGATAACGCAACTAAGTTATCATCCAAAGATTCACCTTGAACCTTTTTCTTTTTTTTTTACTAACCTCGACTTTCGATCTTCCTCTTCAAGCTGCCTTTTCAAGATCAGGAACAGAGTAGCAGGGCAGGAAGTGTTGGTGCTCTTGTTCATCTTCTTGCTTACATACCCAAAGTTGTTACGTTGGCACCTGTAGTCCACCTGTGAAATGTAAAAAGCAAAACTTCATAACATACTAAATGTAGGCAACAACTGCAAACATTAAGACATGCACGCAAGCTCTTAGATCTTAACTACTCCTATCCTTCACTCGTCACAAGAAAAATACCTGCTTTCTACCTGACATCCTTATCAGAGGTTAAACTGAAAGTTTCATGGTGTAATTATAAAGGTGACTGGATGGTTGAGTGGGTAATACTTACTCGATACTTGTTGTAGCGCCCACCATTAGGGTAAGTTTTAGACACTCGCCATGTGAAGCCTGAAGAGCTCTGGAAATCTTCGAGCCACCTCTTTGCATCTTCCTCAGACGACAGCTTCAGTTTTACGGCAGCCCTGAAACTGTTATCTCCTGTCGCGTCATAGCCGCACACAGTGTGGCTGTACTGCTCCGGCAACAGTTTCTGTTAAAGCAGGAACATGAACTTTAAAGAATGCCCACCTGTCCATCGAAGCAAGCTATCACACCACTATAACCATGGCCACCATGTCGTCACAGCACTTGTTAATCGAAAAAATTATTACCTGACCAGGAAAATTCACGTAGACGCCCCCTGAACTCAAAGTAACTAAATGTTTGGTCGATAACTTTTATTAATTGACATATTACATAACATTTTTGGTCATATTTAATTTGTAATATAATATTAAGTTGTAATCATTAGTTCCTGTCCACATAGTGACCTAGATTAATTAGGAATGTTATTTATTAGCATTAACCCTGATAACATATCCCCTACTTTACATTAGTACCCCCTTCTATTAGTAGCATCCATTCAAAGTTTCCACTTTATGACTTACAGGCAAAGTATCACACCAAAGTAATAATGTCCCATCTTGGAAACTGGGACCATTCGAGGAGCACATGAATAGTCTTATGTTGTCTTATGTTGTGCAATAAAGATTTAACAAGCATATGTTTTGTGGTTGATAATAATATTAACAATCATGATAAAAGTTATATCATTAGCAAAATGAGCAAGACAATAACACATTTGATTTCTTAAGCTGTAACTATCTGAAAATAGTCTGTAAATCAATACATGAACATGGTCCGCAGACTACAGGCAACCTACAGGTGAGCCAACAGGATGTTATGGTGCATTCATGTGCTCCTTGGATGGTTCCGGTTTGTAATGTACTAGTGTAGAATAGGGGACTTGTTATCAGGGCTAATTCAAATAAATAACTTTTCAAATTAATTTAGGTCACTCTACGTGGACAGCAACTTAAAGTTACAATTAATACTATATTTCAAATTACATATGAAAATATAATGCAATATGTGAATTAATAAAAGTTATCAACCAAACATTTACACTTGTTCACTATATTTCTGCATATAGATGTCAACAAATAACTTGGCAACTTTTTGAGTTGTTGTTCCGACTTCAGGGGGCATTCACCTGGATTTTTCCAGTGGGGAAAATCATTTTTCCGATTATTATGACACCACATGAATGCACTATACTGTACGTCTGCGAGACGCTGTTCATCTCAAACGAGCGGTACCATGTCTCGCGCAAGTATTAACCAAGCTTAAACCATGGATGTATTACAG
>JAJHUR010084550.1:0-19574 GCA_027495735.1 Lutjanus campechanus
AACTCAACAGCAATGTCTCTTTACAGAAATCATGACCTGATTGCTGAAAATAATCCACACACCTCGTTGTGAGCAGTTTCATGTAGGAACTACTTTCTTTCTAGCTTCCACTAACGGTATCACTGTGTGGATACACGCTTCCTTCGGGGTGGTGATTCGGTTGGCGAGTGTACAAAGAAAACAGGAGCAGTGACGAGTCAGCTCAGTCATTTATGAAGAATGGAGGCTGTATTGAAACGCTTCATGTGCATTTTGTTTTATTGCATGAATAACAAAACAGGCCGGACTTCTCTGAGGTGTTTACAGCAGACTTCTCCGTTCATGTACATCAAATATACACACAAGCCTCGGAATGAAATGCAACATGACAAAAGGTCAAATCAATTTCAAAAGAAGTCAACAGGAGACAACAAAAATAGGTTTAGTAACAAAATGATTAAGGAATGAACTCACAGTGTCTTCAAAAAAAAAATCTAAACAGTTTATATGTGCGTACAGCAGGTTTATTACTTTACTACAATGGGAAGCTCAAAATCATAATTAGGAATGTTCAGGGGGAAAAAAGCAAGAAAATATAAACAAATGCTTCAAAATTTCATTGTATCTGCTCCAAAAAGTCCAGAAGAAGCAGCTCATTGTGAGACAGTCTTTCTGATCATTAATAATGTAAAGGCCATTTTATAGAAAACGTTAAAAAAAATAAATAAATAAAAAGAAAAGTGGATGTGTGAAGGTCTCAGACAATCATGGAATAGGATGCTGTCCCATTAGGATCAGACAAACATGCTCTCAGTTCATGCTAATCACACGTTAATAGAAGAAAAGGTTTGTCCAGCGTTCAGCCTGGACGTACAGGACACACGTCTGACATCATTTGATTGGCTAACATGAGTTTAAAATCTGAGCGGGACTGTGGGAACGCAAAGCTGGTTGAAGTCTGTGTAAAGCAACAATAAATGTGTGTTCTGAGTTTGACAGACCACAGGAACATGTTAACTTAACGGCCTAATTTGAATGATTTTAAAAAAAAAGACAAAGTATATGAAATCAGGTCTCAAAGTCATGAAAAAATGAGCGGTTTTCTGTGAAACACTGGCACTGCCTCAATGTCAAATGGACGCTCTGTCTAGCAGCTTTAATGGACTCGTACGGGTGTGTTTGAGACACCAGAAACAGAGGACGGTGACCTTTCACCTCAGGAGGATGGTATTTTTTCTCTTCTGTGTTGGGATGTTTGTAACTGACTATTAAGGGGGGTGGAGGGGTCAGTTTGCTTATGTAGTGTTAGGGGACCATGGCAGGGCTCAAGAGTAAGTATTGCCCTTTTGCGCGGGGCAAGTAAAATGTCATGTCGGACAAGTAAATCTGGCAACTAACTTGCCAGACTGGTCAAGTGGTAAATAAGAGTAAAACTATTTTGATAACTGATTGATCATTAAAGTAATTTTTCAAGTAAAAATGACGAAAAAGTTTTCAGAGAGTTTTCAGCCTCTCAAATATGGAGAATGACCACTTTTCTTCATTTATTATCATATTAAACTGAATATCTTTAGGTTTTGATCTAACAAAACAAGACATTTAAAGACATGACGGTGGACTGACGTGGACATTTTTCACTACTGTCTGACACTTTTTCATCATTTCATCCCTACATTAAACATGACAATTACTGAAGTCTTTGTTGTTATTTTATAACCACTAGAAAATAAACCAATTCATGTAAAAAGGGGCAAGTAAAAATTGTAGATTTCTGAACAATATGTCTGACTGGGAGCCGAGTGCCAGTGGATGCTGAAGCTCCAGCACTGCTTGCTTCGAAAAACATAAAAATACAGGTCACATTATAGCCAACAAATAACTTGGTCCAAAAAAAAATAAACAAAAAAAAGACAGTGCAACCCCATCAGTATAAAACCTGACGGGGTCTCTCATGAATAACCGAGAGCTGAAGACAGTCAGGTTCATCTCTGTTTGAGAAGCGAAAACATCGAGTAGTAAAAAAAAAAAAACAACAAATGAAGGAGATCTGGAAGCTGTACAAATGAACTGAAATGAAACTGATGGAATGTCTGGTGAGAAAAGCTCGGTCTGTCCCCTACAGCACAAAGTCAAGTCCATAGTGATGAACAGGGATGCTGTCAACTATCAGTGAAACTTGAGTAACACCACCCGACTCGTGCAGATGTGTTGATGTTAAACAAGCGCTCCCGTGTTGTATCTCTCCCCTTCCAGACACTGACTGTAAATAAAGATGGACGCCATGTCTCCACTTCCTCCCTCTTTAATAAAAAACAAAAACAAAGCCAAAATAACCCGGACACGAGCGCTGCCATCCTGCGCTGCTGATGTCATTTGGAGCCAGACGCTGCGTTTCATAAGTATTTACAATCTCGAAAACCTCAAGTTTCATGATGATACAATGTTTTTTGGACGATACGATACGATATATGTCCACTTAACATATTCAGTTACATTTATGTCCACTCCACAAAATAAAGGTGTATCTTAAAGAAGACGATATAGATCGATATTTTCACCTTTATCGTTGAACATTGTATTGATATATCAACATAGATTGATATATCGTTGCACCCCGACTTTACAGTACAACAATCTACATAAATGTTGACTGCATGTGAACCTTGTTATCCCTGGTAGGTAAATAAATGAATAACTGGAGTTTTACGTACGTTACTTACACTTAACCGTGGATGTTCTTGCACTAGATGCATAACTGCAAAGCATTGTGGGTGATATACCCCTTTGTAGTGATCATCGTTGTTGACTTGCCCTCTGAGAGTCGATCTCACTTTAGTTTTTCAGACAAATTGAACACCACTGATGAGGGCAGCAGGGAGGGCAAGAGCCAAGGGTAGTCAACAAGATCGTGTTGAACAAGTAATGAAACGCAGTCAGAGTCTGTGCAGTGGCGATCGGGATTGGATCTGCGGTATTGAGGTCCCGCCCGCACAGCCGGATGACCCAATGGTGAGCAGAGCTCAGCTGTCAATCATGACCCCAATTTTTAATTAATCTCATGACTATTTTAAGCCAAACTGATGAGAAAAATGAATACTTGAACAAACATCAGCGCGATAAGAACTACCTAAAATAACAAAAAAACTTTTTTAAATATGTATTTAACGTTTGGCCCATGTGCCTTCAGCTAATGTGGAGGGAGCAGGTTATACTGCAGCCAGCCACCAGGGGGCAATCCAGATATTTTGACCTCACTTTTGGGGAGCTGTCATGTTGTCCATCTTTAAATACAGTCAATGCTCCCACCACACACCTGAATGTACTGTTTAACACTGTTTGACAGCCTACTGTGTGTACCACTGAGTTATAACTTAGTTTACATGAATATACAGTTAATCACAGAATGATTTAAAAAAACAAAACAAACATCTACTCTGAATTAAATTAGTTGCATAAAAAAATCTTAATCCAAAACAACAAAGTAGCATCACATTCACTGCTCCCTTCCTGTACATTAGTAAGAACTCTCCTAAATTAGCGGTTACTCAGACTTCACAGCTTGAACCAGCAGAAATGTGCCGTGTAGACGGTGTAATAAGACAGTGCAGGTCTGCACAGCACATTTCCAGGCCTCACACTGATATACTGGACCAGGTTTTAACATTACGACCCCCCCTCAGAAGCTGTTTTGCTGTAGCTCCTCCTCTAAAGTGTGCGCTTGTTCTTTTTGTTCTGTAATAAAAGTGGCTCACTGGGGTCCTGTTCTGACTCACGAGTGAACAAACTGAACACTTTGAAGAGGAGAGGGAAGGAGAGCCACAAGTTCCATCCAGCGGTCCAAGCCGAGTGACACCAACCATCTTTATTTGTCCTTCTTGGACTCGGTCTCCTGCTGCTCGGGCTCCTCCTCCTCGGGGACCGGGGGGAACTGGGACTGGCTGACCTTGTCTCCTTTGGCCTTGTTGAGCTTCTTGGATTTCTGGTAGAGTTCGTTCAGGTTGAACTCTCGGATAATGTTCTCCTGATGGAGAGAGACAGACATTGTTACTCATATGAGCTTATTTTAATTTGAAAAACATTTAAACTCAGTATTTAGTCTGGACTGTTATTGAAGTCAGCTTTCAGGAACCCACAATGACCTGACCCTCTTTTTTAGATGCACCATGTTATGTTCACTAACACTTTTAGCACCATATTTGATATTAACAGAGGAAGCATGTGTGTTCATGAGTGCCATTTTGTGAGTAACTATCCCTGCATGATCTCATCTGTAGCATTTCATTAACTCACTGTCATTCAGCGTTTGAAAGGTTCTTAGACTTTCATCACTAGGAGCAACTCTTTGTGAAAATGGCCCCTGACGTACTTATGTCTGAGTGACAGGCTATTTACTGAACATGTACTCGGCTCCAAACTAACTGGCACCGTGTCAATGTAGCGGCACTACGGCACCGCTACGTCGGCCCCCAGCCTGCAGTGGACAGAGGAGCAAAGAGAATAAAAAGTTTATTTTTGATGACACGTGGATTTGGCTCCATCAACAGTTCAAGCCCAATAATCAATCAGGATCAGTACCAACCGTCTGTTACCTTTTGCAGGTCACACTGCTGAATCAAGCGCTAGCATGTTGCTAAGATGGCTGTTCCCACAGATTGGTGCAGCGTTAGAACATGCGTTTGTGCATTTGTGTTGCAGCTGTATGCAATGCTAATTTACTTGGTTGACATGCTGTGAAGGTAATGACAGAGCCACATGTGGAAAAAAAGGGGGTCAAACTGCAGGAATTCATGTGCTTTGCAACATTGTGTAACTTTGATCAGCACCTATTTGTGTTACCAGGTAGAGTCACACAGTGCACCGTGGATGATGTAGTTCATCTAGAGGTTATGTCCTGGCCACACATACGCAAATTTGTGTCTGCAGCCTCGTTCAGAAGCAAAGACATGTGTTGCTCACCTCAGCAGGTGATGGCCACTCTCTTGCATTTGTACATAGATAGATTCTTTATTGATCCCAAAGGGGAATTTAAAATTGTGTTTAGCTTGTGTGACTGCAGCATTCTGTACAGATTATCCCCCCATTGACCAATCAATCGGTTGAAGACTAGGTAAACATTTCAGTTTATTTTCTATGTCCACTGCACATCAACGTGGTTTGAATAGCACCTTGAGGTGTTGTTGTTTTAGAAAATATAGTTCATATTATTGACTACGTGAGCCATGAGTTTTTGGATAAACAGTCACAGATGTGAAGTGAAGTGTCCAGTCTGACCTCAGTGAAGCTCCAGGACACGGCTCTACCCTTCTTGTCCACCTGGGGGCGACGCATCACCTCCTTCCCCCCTTGAAACAACACCAAAGAGGGGAGCTGTTTGGACAGCGGAGACGCAGACACCTTGTACCTACAGAACAGAATGAAATCCACATGAGACAACAGTCCTCTCTAACAAAATAAAAGCCAGCCAGTCTAAGACACGCAATAAAGACAAAAGAGAATAAAAACAAATGTCCTACTTCTTGGAAACCTCTCCATAACGTCCGATGTCCACTTTGCCAAACTTGAGGCCGGCACAGTTGTACCTGAAACACAGAAACACAAAACAAACGAGTGAGTGAAGCTGCTCTTGTTAATGTCACTGAGAACACTTCATACTTTCACTGAGCGGGTGGAGTCTTACTTGAGAGACAGATCAGCGTAGACAGAAGCGAAGGACTGGCACTCCGGGGACCAGTTGGCGAAAAACTCAACGATCCATGTCACACGACTGTCTCTGTCCAGCTCATCCTGCACTCACACACAAAAACAGTTTGGATTTATGATCAATAAGAAACCTCCTGGTGAACCTCCTAAGTGAATTCCACCACTTGTACTCACATCGATGGTTTTGTCACTGAAGTATTTGATGTACTCTGGTCCCATGTAAAGAGGAGGCTTACAGGTCATCAAAAACACTGAAACACACACACAAACAACACAAGAGGAGAACATTAGGACTTTGTCGGTGTGACAATATTTGTATAATTAGCACTGAGACAAATTAGTTCATTAACGGAATGGGCACTAATTTGATCATTTTATCTTTGAAAATCAAATCGCGTAACATTCTTTGGTTCCTCACTCCATAATGTGAGGATTTGCTGTTTCTCTCTCAAATTAGATCACTGTAAACTGATGATCTTCGTTATGTTTGGTTTTCTTTTATTGTTTTCAGTTGTTGGCAGTGAAAGAGAACAAACAAAACGAAGGGCTCAGCCATCACTTGAAAAAATAATTACCACATGAATCCATAACTTAATTATTGCGTGGGGGCTGAAGCCATCTCTGGCGATTGCAGGAAATATTTGGATGGCACTACACTCACAAATAATATTTTACTTATAGATAAGATGGCTGTTTAAATGCCAAAATGTATATGTGTTGTATCAGTATTTACTTACTCTTTACCGTAAATGTTACCCTTTAACATCTCCAAAGGAATATTTGGGTTTTCACCACCCCTCTTCAGGTAGATATCTACTATTAAAGCATGGGTTCTGTTCTTCAAATGTGGATAAAAGACCCTTTGCTAAGTCCCGCCCAACTTAATTACTGTTCTCTTCATTCTCGCACTGCATTTATGCAGTTTACAGTGATAATAGTGGCAGATTTAACATTGAATTTGGGACTAATTGTTGAAGGTCTCTGAATCCTTAGAGGTCCTCATTTGTAGCTGGTGACGGTGGATTTTGTCGGCTAAAATGACTCACAAGCAGATTTCATAAGTGTAGCTGGCTGATGTAAGCTAATGCTAACTCCTTGAGTCGGCCAAGAAGTCCGTCTCCAGCTGACGTTTTGAAGTTTTCATCTGACATGTTTTAAAACAAGGACCCTGTGAAAATGTTTATGTAAAGTTAGCTAACAGCCGTGCGCATGATATAACATTAATGCTAACAGACTGAGGCTAAAGCTAGCTTACATCTCAGCTAACATTGGTCGGATGGTGAAATACAGCAGGTATATCTACATGATAGATGACAGAAATACACTCATTAATGTGGGAAAAGGAAGCACGGGGACTCGATTAGTGCAGCGGACCTTGAGGCGGGTCACCCAGCTGGACCGTGATTGGCTTGGTTTAGACCTGACACAGTGAGCCAGTGAGAGATGCATTGTCGTCGACCCATTTTGATTCTGCATCAGCCCACATCCTCCTCCTTTTTTTGTTATAACAGCTTTTGGCAGGGATTCATCTCACAGATAGAATGTGTTTAGGGTGGTTGAGTTACAGGGTTTTGGAGACATCAACTGTAGAGATGTCTGCCTACTAACTGGCACTCAGCTTGTGGTGCTCAAAGCATTAAAAAAAAAAATTAAAAAACATTAAAACCACTCAAAAATTTGAATGTATTTTTTGGCGCTTTGAGCACCACAGGCAAGTGGAATCTAGTTTGTTTAACTGGAGAGAATCCAGACACCAGCCAACAATGTGTTAGTCTGTCTGTTCTAAATAAAAGGAGAAAGATAACCAAATATGAACAAGTACCTTTTATATGTTGAGTACATCTTTGAAAATGTAATAAGAAATAGGCCTTTCCGTGTAGACATTTCATATTAACTACTTGTTGAATTTACAGAAAATGTGCTATAATATGATATGTATCTGGATATGAAATGACCTGTATGGGAATATGGGATTTTGGTCACGTTGCACAGCCCTACGATGCAGCTCTATGGCAGAGAAGAAGAGGACATATCATGCTTTGAAACACACGCAGGATGTAAGTGTTCGCAGGATATAGTCATTGTTGGTTTGGGGTATTTTAATTTCATTTGTTGCCAATAAGAAACCAGCCTTTAAGTCACATCTGAGAACCCAGACTTTGTCTTTTTCATGAGACAAGAAACAGAAGAGTCAGCTGATGTATGTGCGTAACAATAAAGATTGGACTGACCTATGCAGAGTGTCAGGTACAGCAGTCCCATCCTGATGTCCAGTCTGAAGAACAGGATGACATTGGCCACTTTGCTGAACAGGATGATGTTGCCCACATGCTGCTCCACAGTTACTGACGTGAACACAAACAGATTTAATGAAAACAATTTAAATGAGCAGGAGATAATGATGTTGTTTCTATGATGCAACCTGTGTGAGTTTGGGAGGAGTCTCATATCAATCAATATTTTTAAACTGAATATGGCAATATGTGATACTCAGTGAAATTCTAGACCTAAAATAATGGAGGAAAATAGGAAAAATCAAGACATTCAAAGAGTTTAAACAATGTGACAGGCAGAGGAAGGCTTTGTAAGACATTTTAAGAATGGTATTTGGTCCAGTGCATCAGTTTAATCTTATTTAACTAATTTTCTGGAGGTCATGGACCTGGATACACATCATTATCATCCATAAATCAGATTATAAATGGACATATCATCATATTTCTGCGCAGGAAAATTGATTCAGAACAACGCAGAAAACAAGACATTTACTCACTCGCTCGTCTGTTCTTCATCATGACGATGGCACTGAGGAACATGAGGATCTCCACCTCCCTCTGAGAACACAAACATGACACGTCTCAACTATGGCAACCAGTCTGTTCATACTGGTTTCATCCTTCGAAACCTCGAAAATCAATCAATCAATCAATATAAAAAAATTGCCTACATATTCAACACACATACTTGAATATGTGATATCATGTGGAGCACACTCATGCAAATAATCTCTGTTTTGTTTCAGATCTTTGGTTGATCAAGTAAAATGTATCAATCTTCTAGCAAATAAATTCTTAACGAATGATTGATAGATCATTGATTAATTGTTAATCATCCCTACACCCTGACTCATATACTCGACTCTCCTTGTATTCCTGCAACTTAAAGGGAAGATTCAGCACTTTTCATTAAGGCACGGTCAATATTAGGTAGAGTAGAGTAAAAAATAAAAAAAAATCCTGATATCAATATATCAGCTGATATTCTTTAAACATAATATAATATACAGAATATAGAATATTACAGTTTAACAATAAAATTTATTGTCCAAAATGACATCAGTGCACTTAAACTGTAAATTTTCACAGATATGTTTTAATACTTAACAGAGCAAATACAAACAGAGCAAAATATATATTAAACCTGAATTGAGAAAAGGATCAAAAATGCATGAAATGCTTCCTTTACAGTGAACAAACAAACATAATTTGCATTATGTTCTATTTAAAAAAAATTGTCCTGCCCATAGTGCCTTGTTGGCCATGCATACATGCCCCAGGATGCATTGTGCATGAACTTCTGACATCCATTTTGCCATGTGGGAGAGACAGCACAAAACCAATATGCCTTGTGGCAAGACCTGCCCCTACTCTGCTCTGATTGACCATAAGCATGTATACATAGACACCACATTGGCCTTTGGATCGTATGTCGATGTCACCGCTATTTTTGTTAGGTCAAGAGTGACCTGTGAACTAGGGGTGGGCGGTATAAATGGTATAAGGTAGAAACAATATGAATTTGGCCAACGGTAGAGATTTTGTCTATACTGGTCTACCGCGATATAAAGAAGTAATCAGGTTAGCAGGAAGAAAGTGTAATGTTTGTTTTTTACCAGGGCTGTCAAAGTTAATGCAAATTCCTTTTAAAGCCACTAATTTTTTTAACGCACGTTCTGTTATATTGGCCTGATCAATAGTTTGAATCAGCAGCTGGAAATGAATCAGCTTGCAGCTGCGAAAATGCAAGCTTCTGTCACCCGACAATGTAAACAGGCTTGTCTGTGTAAGCGACTGGCTCAGCGCAAATACAGAAGTAATGAGGAGGGAGACGAGCGAGTGCTGATCGAGCTGCAGCTCCACCTGAAACCAGGTATAAGTAAAAATAAGTCTGAGCAGAGAGAGAGAGAGAGAGAGAGAGGGAGAGAGCGTGTGAATATAGACAGATGTGTCAACTTGATATAAAAAATATTTCATGATCATGAATCATGTTATTAACGTGCACGTCTGATTTTTTTTTTTTGACTCAAAGTCCAATTTATGTACTTTTAAATACTTAATTATTTCATGTCGATCAATCATAACAGCGAGGGAGGAGAGACGAGCTGCAGAGGGGAGGGAGGGAGTGAGGGGGAGCGAGTGCGTGAAGCACCGACCGATATAAAAACTTTACTGATGATGAATCCTGATGTTACTGTACAGTTCTGTGGTTTAAACACTACAGATAAAAATATCGGTCTTTCTAAAGTCCAAACTGACGACACTGGTCTCCTCCACAAAACGTTTGTCACTGCGCTGTATTATTGTAAGTCATGATGAAGAGTCCAGACTCTGTCTCTCCTCTTCATCTCCTCGGTGTGTGTCAGTGTGCAGTTTGACAGTTTACATCAGTGAGGATGTTTTAGACCACAGCAGACAGCAGAGTGACACTGATGTAAATGATCCTGCTGCATTAATACAAAAACATGAATATCACGCATCATTTCATCATTATATAGACTGAGCTGAATATAGGTGAGGATCTTTCTCATCAGAGGACAATACTTTATTAAAGAAATAAACAAACAAATAAATAAATGCATATAAATAGTAACCATTTCCTAAAATACTTTTTAAAATTTTGTGTTACATTGTTTGGAGAAAGATCCATTACACAGCTTCAAAATTACTTGAAAGGTTTTTTTTTTTGTTTTTTTTTACTACGTTTTGCACAATAAATGTTGTTAAAATGGCATTCCACATATTATCTATATATTTTGAAGTGTGTTTATTCTGCTGCAATGTATCTGCTATGCGAGTATGTTCAGAAACAGTTATTTTGACATACATATACAGAAGAAAAGAATATATCGCAATATATATCGTTACCGCACATGCTTCAAATTAAAATACATTTAAACAAGGGAGCTGTGGTTTTTCTGGAGGAAAAGCACAATAACATTTTACACAGACACAGGCATTTCACAGACGCTTCAATTTAACTGCAAGTAAGGTCTCACTTTGCAAGGAGTAATATATATATATTTTTAAGTTTATTGTTGGCACGAGTTACCATGGTTACCTGTCTCCAGCCAGCGAGGAGACACCCAAGATGTAATGTGATATGTGCTATGCAGTGCATCGTTAAAGATCAAGCTACTATTACTATACACAAAAGAATGTTAAACAATAGTACACATTTTAGGGATGTAGTGCACAGTATGTGATTTTGAACACAACATAAAAATCCAAGCTGAAATAACCTGTAGTTCTTCCTTAACACCAAGATTATTACTGTGACATCACTGGAGACAGGAAGAACAACAGATTTTGCAGCAGGAGAACTCAACTTTCTCAGCCAACAGACCAGCGTTGAGGAAATCAGTGCTTCAGTTGACTACATTCAACATCAACACTGACAGGACATCCACATGAGATTCTTCCCTTTAACGTTACTGAGCTAGCTAGCTAGCTAAACCATACTGAATGCAGTGATGTGCCTAGTTCTATATTTAAATAAAGGCTCATTTACACATTCTGTATGAGCCGTATATAACATAACACCTTAATTAATTCTATGAGCTATACAAAAAGTTTTGTGACTTGAGTATCTCTGCTTATCAGTAAAACAGTATGAATTTTCAGTTTTTTGAACGTAGTTTGGCCTGTCATTCTCTCTATGTAGCTAAGAAGAGCTAATGTCACCTGGCCCTTGTGTCAGCCATTCACTGAGCAGCTAGCTAGCTAACGTTAGCTGAAACAATTCCTGAAAAGCAATTACAGTCTTTCTAGTATTTTCCACGCACCCAGTCAAAGTCACAGGAGTTTCCGTCCTCTCGCTGTGTGGACAGATGGTCACAGATGCCAGGCGTCTTCCGAACAGCTAGAAAGGCTATAGACATGAAGAGAGATGCTATGTAGTAGGGCTTCAGCAGCCACTTGTACACCTGCGGCAGATGGTACAGAAAGGCGAATAACGGCGTTAGTAGAGCCATGTTCTATGTAACTGTCGGGGTACAACTAATACAGGAACTGAACCCCGAAAAGACCGAGGCAGCCTCTGATGGAGCCGTTAGCTGAACGTGAATGCTCTTCGCTAGCCTAGCTGGCTTGACGTCTGACGGTCGGGTCTAGCTCAGATAGTAACCCCAGACCCGGGAAGATCTCGCGAGAATGATCGATTTATCCCAAACCATTATCTTCCTCTGACATAACCAAATTTTTTTCTGTCCTTAAACCTAAACAGGTCTTAGCAACAGCGTTTTCACATCACCAAACATTATTGGTTTGTAAAACGTGCACAATGAAGAAACATTATACATAAATCTCGCGAGAATCGCCCAAATCTAGGGTCCCTTTGTTTTTGAGTATGAAAAGAGATTGCGAAAGTGGCCAGGAAGATCACTTCCGGTTTGATATCTAAATAAAAGCATGTATAATTACGTGTCATACGCCGTGTGACCCTCAAATGTAATTTATTTGATCAAAAACATCATTTTCAGGGAAATATAATATTTTATGTTTATGTGTGCGTGTTTTTACGCCGACAAGAGCGTTTTTTCACCCATATGGACGTATATCTGTTTTAAATATGAAGGTAGAAGAGGTAACATCCTGTATAACTGTGGTTAATTCTTTGTAGCTTGGTTCAGCTTTACATTTTGCAGTCGGCAAACAGTCAGGAAATCCTGATTTAAAGGGGATTTAAAGGGAAAGAGGAGCGGAGGTCAATCAGGACGAATGTGTTCTAGCAAACGCTGATTGGTCAGAACAGGTTGCAGAGAACTGCTGATTGGTTCATCAACATACAGTGTAATACAGTTATTTTGTAATTTAGCTAGTTATATGTAATTAACTAGTTACTCTTCAGCCTGCCAGTATTCTATTAGACATTTGTGAGAAATGTTGTCTTAATTAGCGCATGAATTCATGAGTAAAAGCCAAAAACGTGTTTTGTGAGGTCACTGTGACCTATGATCATTGACCATCTAAATCCAATCAGTTCATCCTTGTGTTCAAGTGGACATTTGCATCAAATCTGAAGAAATTCCCTCCAGGCATTCTTGAGATATCACATTCACTCATGGATGGAATGAGCCAAATTTGTTACAGTTACTGAGAAAAACATATGTAGGCCTAATTACAGTACAGTCACTAATCAAAATTTTGGTGATTGGAAAAGAGTTACCTCAAATAATCTGTTTTAGTTGCCTGGTGGTGATCTGCATTCTGTGAGTGGCCTCTTCTAGTTTGCATGTTAATTTCCTGTGACAATTTGTAGAGTAACTGTTTAATAAAGTGGTGGCGAGTGTGTAACCACAGCAGCCTATACTTCTGAACATGTCATTGTAAAACATACAGACGGGGCTGGGTAGCAACAGATTACATGCAATTAGGATTATGGATCAGATTACCAAAATTTAGGTAATTATAATAATTCTAGATTACCTTTGAAAAAAATTTAATTAGAGAAAAAAAATTGTAATTAGATTGTAGTTACATTGTGAAGGATTATTTGATTACATTTTTGATTGCATGTTTAAAGATCGTGTAAAGCGATAATAAATGTTCTGAGTTTGTCAAACCACAGAAACATGTTATTAGCCACCTTGATAAATTTGAATGATTAAAAAAAATCACTAAGCATATTAAATTAGGTCTCAAAAATCATGAAAAAATTTGCAGTTTTCTCTGCTCTGAAACACTGGGGGTGTGTGTGCACTCCACTGTCTCAATATCAAACACCACTATGACCTGAAAACAACCTGAAACATGGACGCTCATGTCCAGACATGTTTGAGCCACCATAGCCAGAGGACGGTGACAGGATGGTATTTTATTTTTCTTCTGTGTCGGGTTGTTGGAACTGAAGTGAGCTGAAGTGAACTGCTGGGCTGATTTGGACAGAGAGTCACTGAAGGTATGTTCGTAACTGACTGTGAGGGAGGGTGAGGGGAGGGGGAGGCGGTGTTGTTTGTGTGTTGCTCAGTGGGATTTATACAGGGTTGGGGGACCGTGGCTCCAGGTGTCACTGCGACATGTTTCAAGTTGGCCCAAAAACTACTGAACACAGAATCAGTTTAACGGCCCAACTCCACAATTCAGTGCTACACAATTCTCAGTCTTTTCACATGTTTTTAGCAAATATTTTCTAACATAATGTGTTTAGAAGAAAAACTTCCCTTTTCGTTTACATGATCTTTAGAATATGGAAATTTTAAAATTATGAAACATTTTTTTCCACATAAAATAATGCTCTACTAACTCATGAAAAGTGAGTCTTGACATACAGGGTTTCTTAGACAATTACTTTGTGAGTGGAGTAATTGAACCTATGAGAATAAATGTATTTTATCTGCATTAAAATTATATTTCAAGAGAAAACCATATTTGTGGAGCTCAATTTTTGTGCCTGTGTCCAGTTTTTAGGTATAAGGTGCAATGGTTTCAGTTTTTGATTTTGAAGTAGTCCAATAGTAATCTGAAAATATTCAGATTAGATTACATTTTTTTTTGTAATCCAATTCATAACATTACTAATTACAAATATTGCTGTGTTATTTGTATTCAGTATGAACTACATTGCAAAGTAATCGGAGCCAAGCCTGCATTTACTGGGGTTAGGGCGTGTCTGGGAGGAGAAACTGTGACAAAGTCATGTAGATAGTTTCAGTTCCTACAGCTGGAAAGAAGAAGACAGTGAGACAATGAAGAAAACTACGAACAACCAAAACGAGAAAGAACAAAGGTGAGAGCAGTGTTCTTCTTATTTAATGGTTTATTCTCATCAGGGCTGATGGCAAAAAAAACAAACAAAAACAAACAAACAAACAAACAAACAAAAAAAACAGTGAGCGCAAGTTGTGAGGAAGTTTAAGATTTTGGGAGGGGAGCGCAGTTGTAAAAAGGATGGTAAACCATCACAAAAAAGAATATTCTTTCTTAACCTGAGCATGTAGCCATGCAGATAGTTTTGGTTATTTTTGTTGAGGTTTCGAGAGATTAAGCCTCATGCGAGAAACCATTTACGAACAAATTTTCTCTTGTTTTTGTTAATATCCACCATTTGTTCTTATTTTGTTAGTGCCCACTGATTCATGGGTTACACAAGTGTTTTCTTATTTTTGCTTTTCTCTTAAGTAAGAGAATATTTTTAAGTGGTTGAGAGTCAGTCAGTCCACTAAATGTTAATGCAACACAAGAATATTTAAACATTTATATTTATTATTAAGGCCTCATTATTATTTACATGCAAGTATTTTGTATATTTATAATTAAAATATTTAAATCTAAGAAATATTCAAGTTTCACTCAGGAAGACACTTAAGACTAAAAGTTAAAGGTGTCATATTTTACAAGTCTTGCCACATATATTTTCTCCTCCACAAATTTGCTGTTTTTTTTAATCTATTTTATATAATCATATGTCCAATAATTTTGGGGATTGAGACTGCTGGTGGGACAAAACAGTAATTAGATGGCATCTATGGAGACCATAAACTGACATATGACATGTAAAATGAAATTAAAGCTTTTCTTTTAAGGTCTGATCAGTTGGTAAAAATGACAGAAAGAAAATCTTCATTTCTCCTTTATAATCAACCATTTAATAATGATAAAAAAAACTACTCACGAAACTAAGTGAAGAGAAAATATAAGAGCTCATGAGAATGTTGCTGCATGAGGCCCACTGACCTGTGAAGCCTCTACTGCTACATCAGTATTTTATTTGTGTTGTTCACATCCTTCGAAGACTTCAGGAAACAGTTTCTCTTTGGACATTTGTCGCAGCACTAAAATTGAATTTCATGTCTATGTTTGAACCTCCGACAGTCAAACTGATCCACTGCCCATGGATAGCCCGAAAATAATCCCTCAGCCCGTGAGGACCACTACCTCAATGTTCATTCCTGTAAACTTCAGTGACGAGAGGTAAACCTACCTGCTCTGCAGCATTCCTCATCCACACACACACACACACACACGTCACTTCACTGTTACTGACAGGCACCTTTTTTTTTTTTTACCACACAGCAGGGGCGATTAAAGTCCACACGTTCTTTTTTCAAGTAGAAGTACAGATAGTTGTGTAAAAAAAATACACACACGAGTAAAAGTGAAACAGTACAGGCTAATATAGAAAGAATTAAAGTTTAAAAAAAATCACCCACTGAAGGACATTTCTACCAGTTGTTATTGTGCAAGTAAGAACTTTTTCTCTGTGGTCGAGTCTCTCTTGTCTGTTTCATCTTGTTGTTTTGTTTGTTCTTCCGTTGTTTTAAATGTATTTTATGTACTTTGCTGTCCTGTTACATCTTTTTCTTAATTTTTCATCTTATGTCATTTTTCATTGTTACATCTTATTCGTCCTTAGAAGTATTTTTTTTCCTTTATGTCTTGTTGCATCTTTTTTGTCTTGATAAGACATTAACATAGTTTTCGTCTTATCACATAATTTTTTGTATTATTATGTCTTGTTAAGTCCTTTTTGTCTTGTTACGTCTGTCATGTGTGATATGCACTGGTGGATACACTGAAGAATTGTATTTTCTGTGTTTTTGTTTCATCTATTTGGGATAAAATTAGTCTTGATGTTGGAAGGTGACACACTCAATGATGCAAAATAAAAATAATCAATAATTCTCCACAAATGTATTAAAACTAACGTAACAAGCCTGTTTTGAAAACGTAAGGAGTAGATTGTACAGATATTTGTGTTCAAATGTTGGGAGTGAAAGAAACGAGTTGTCAGAAAAATAAAGACTTAAGTAAAGTACATATACCTGAAAAATCTATTTAAGTAACAAAGTATTTGTACTTAGTTACTTTCCATCTCTACCATTCAGGCCGATTCCACGTCCTCTGTCACGGACCACTGGTGCCTCCAAGAATCCTCCACCGAAGAGCAGATCTGCTCAGTAATTTAACTTTTTCTCAAGTGTCTCTTGTCTATTTAGTCTTCTTACATAATTTTTCATTGTTTTACATGCATTTTATATAGTTTGTAGTTACATCTTTTTCTTAATTTTTAGTCTTGCAACACATTTTTTTTGTCTTATGTCTTTTTTGTTAGTTTCAAAGACAAAAAAGTCTTGATAAGACTTTTATATAGTTTTTTTTTAATCTTATTAGTTTTGTCATTGTCTTTACTTTCCATCTCTTTCCATCAGGCCGACACTTCTTCCTCTGTCACGGACCACTGGTGCCTCCAAGAATCCTCCACCCCGGAGCAGATCTGCTCAGTAATTGAACTTTTTCTCAAGTGTCTCTCGTCTATTTAGTCTTCTTACATAATTTTTCATTGTTTTACATGCATTTTATATAGTTTGTTGTTACTTCTTTTTCTTAATTTTTAGCCTTGCAACACATTTTTTTGTCTTGTTATGTCTTTTTTGTTTGTTTCAAAGACAAAAAAGTATTGATAAGACTTTTACATAGTTTTTTTTTATCTTATTAGTTTTGTCGTTGTCTTTAACTCAGTTACTTTCCATCTCTTTCCATCAGACCAACACTTCTTCCTCTGTCACGGCCCACTGGTGCCTCCAAGAATCCTCCACCCCGGCAGCACAAAAAACCACAAACCGTTGGAGGATCTGCATGGGCTCCTGCTCTCTGCCGTCACACTGGCCGAACAATCTGACCTGTTATTGTCTGACAATGTACTTTTTAGTTGCACACTGAGTTAATGTCTAATCAAATGTGCCATATACACACTACTGGCAGTGAATAGGAAAAAACAAAAATGTAAGAAGAAAGAAGATAAGGAATAGAAGTATTTGTGGTAAATTTTGACTTTCTCAGTGAAAATTCTGACAGTATGCCAGTTATCATATATTTTAAACCACTAAAATTATGAAGCAGTAAGTTAGAATTCTGACTTATTATCCAATAATTTCCACTGCCATTTTAACTTAAAATGAGCCAAAATCATGACATAATAAGTCAAGATGATTAGTGAGTCAGGGGTCTGCAACCTGCGGCTCCTGAGCCACGCGTGACTCTTTTGCCCCTTTCAAGGGATTAAATGTGACTTAGACAAAAATACAAAAATTATTGAAATGAACTTTTTTATTACTTTTTAAAAAAATATTATTACTTTTTTTTTTTTTACATTGCTTTACACTGTATTACATTTTAGTTTTCATTTATCGTTGTTGTCAGCCCAAAGTAATTCATACACTCTCCAATTGTAAAAATGTGTGGCCTATATAATTAATATTTAAAAAAAATATTTTTTATTAAAAGAAAAATATTTCATTAACTAAAGTGTGTGTCACAGCCTACGTTTATGTCTCAGCACCTTTTGAATTTTGCTGGTTACTTGTCTTAAGTCTCGCTGGGCTATGGATGCTAAATCAAACAAACAAAATAAAGTCTCATAAGTTCCAGAAAGAGTTTTTCATTTTTCTTTTAGCTAAAAAAAAAAAAATGTCTCTTTTGAAAGGAAAGATTGCAGACCCTGTTCTTGACTTGTTGTCTCATGTACTCAGTGGTGGAAAGTATCCAAGTACATGTGCTCAAGTAAGTTACTATACAACTGTAATAACAATTTTATTCACGTCCATTTCTGCCAGTGTGATGAAAAGTAAGGTAATAATCATAAACAATAATAATAATGATAACATTAACGATAGTTTATTGCATCTATAATATTATGATAAAGTTATTATAGTGAGAAACTTTCTCAAAATAAAGAATTAGTAAGCTTCTCATTATTGACATACACTAACTCATTATTTTTGAGAGTTTCTCAAAAACTATTTATAGGACCTTTTCCTTTTTTTTTTTTTTTTTTTTCCCCAAAACATTGATCAAAATGGGCTTCCATACAATTCTGAGGTACTTGTACTTGACTTTAGTGCCTCAATTTTCTGGTACTTCTATTGTACCATTTACTCCACTACATTTATTTGATTGATTTAAACTTTGATCCCTGGATGGACTTTGATAAGCTACCCAGCAGATGAAGCATATAAAGTAAAATAAGCTCCATCTTTACCAGCCGACACATTAAAGTGATGAACACATTAATGCAACAATAACCCAATAATATAATTTCCTTTTATATGTACCGCTATTCTGCATAATGAGCACTTTGAGTATTTTGATGCTAATACTTTTGTACTTTTACTTAAGTAAAAACTTGAATGCGTGATTTTTACTTAAGCATAAGACTGGAGTACTTCTTCCATATCTGTGTAAATTTGATTTAAAAGGTATAATAAAAAATTACTATTAATTACTAAAATTAATTACTTATTAATTAAATTTAAATCCTTATTTATCATTGTTGGTTTTGTTTGTTTTGTAATTGTTTTTCCTGGCATAAATTCTTTGTGAGGGAGCCACAGATGCAGTCAGTGATATTTCACACAATGACTGACACAAAATGGATTGTGAGGGTTTGGTTTGATGTGAAAGTGAAACCAAGTGAAAACCCCTACATCCACATGTAAATGCCTCTCAATTTTCCCACCAACTTGAACGCAGCACAAGCATGTAATGAAAAATCTCAGCTGTCTGCTGTTTGAGTGACATCACCCTCTATGATTCATGATGATTTTGGATTTATGAGCTCATCACCTACATCTGTGGATCTGACAAAGAAGTTCTGTTGTTGATGTAATATGGTGAAAAGAG
>JAJHUR010084551.1:0-10552 GCA_027495735.1 Lutjanus campechanus
GTCAGGCGATTCAGACCAATTCCAAAGCTTTTGGTCCTATTAGTCATTTAGACCCCAAAATATATAAAAAATAGGACCCATGTTGGAAAAAAAGCAATTATCCTTTAAAGATTTTGATAACATGCCACCAGAGGTCCGTGTCAGGTGAACACAATCATTGGTTACTGTAGGTTTTTTCAAACGAGTGATGCTCTAAAAGTCTCAAAACACAAGCAGTTCAAAGATCAAACAGGTTCTTAACGAGCCTGCAGTTTAGCCAGACGATGTAAACCACAATTTAGAGGTAAAAATTGAAATGAAAAACAATAATCCGGCATGTAGACCTCAAAATGGGGAAGAAAAAGTTTTAGAGATACTGGAATTACCCTCTAGGGTGGAGGTTAGGGTGGATGGTCGTGTCTGCATAGAAGAAACTGCTGTTTTTTTCTGTTTCCTCCCAATCAACCAGTTCCCCCCATTAATGTTGGTTTATTTTAACCATGACTGTAATCTGTCTCCAACCTTAAACCTTCAATATGTTTTTTGGGTGCTTAGTGGTCAAGATTGAGGCTCTTTTTGCTCTATTTTTGGTCTCCACCATCTCCTGAGAGAACTATCTGTTTCTTTAGCTGCTAAATGCTGCACTATATTCACCAGCTAGTCTTTAGCTGGGTCTGTCTGCTGTTTGGTGATAGTTAACATTTGGTTTTTAGAACATTTTAACTGGAAATGATTCTGATTAGAGCAGCCCAGAACAGGAAAACCAAAACAATGAGCTGATTTATTGATTAAAGTAAGTAGTATTTGTGTCTGCAAAAGTGTAGCCACAGCTGTAACAGATCACTTTATGAATCATATGAATCATTTTGCAGCAGTGATTTTAGTGGTTTTGGGAGCCTCAGATCAAAACATGACATATTTTAACATTTAGCTTTTTGACATTTGTGAAGTATTGCTTTGTCATACAGTTTGTTTTTGTGGTGTCGTTGTGATCTCAGCAATGACGAGTGCAAAGTTTTTACAACTAACAGAAAAGACGACCAAGACTGTGAAAATAAGACCCAAGTTGTAATGAAGCGGAATAACCCTTTAATGTTACATTTGTGAAATAGAATCATTCTTTTCCATCATTTTTCATTTGTTGAATCATTCCTGTTTTATGTTCACTGTCATTAGAACTTTTGTTTGTTTGTTTTTTTCATTCATTTTTCCTCCTCATGAAAAAGACTCAAACTGCCACCACACCAACATCTTCCCTTAAAAGACCATCCATAGTCACCAAGGGCAACAAAACACACGCCTCCTCCCGAAACGGCCACAGCTCCATCCCCATTAAAACCGGCAGCACCGGGCCCAGGCAGCCCGGAGTACAGGTACAGGTACAGGTGTCTGAACGCAGCTCAGGTCTAAACTCTGAGCTGCGTTCAGGATGGATGGATGTTTTCCTGGACTCTCCTGAACTCAGGATGTAGTGGAGGTTGTTCAGTTTGAATGCACCCAAACCTGCACTGATTTATTTATTTTTTTCTGAGTTACCATAAACATTAACCAAACCCTCGTCCATTCATCATCTGCTCCACCAGATCAGAATAAGTTCTACAACATCTGTGTGATTTCTGATCAGTGACCTGCCGTTGACTTTAATGGATAACTTCTGTATTTTTCAACCTAGATCGTATTTTCTCTTTTTTCTTCACTTGTTTGTGTTTATAATTATGGGGTTGCACCAACAAAGATTAATTTAATTTATGAGTAGTTCTAATCAGAGTTTAGCAAAATTAGAGCTCTGTTGCACAATTACAAACTAATCTCAGTTTAGTTAATCCTTGTTTATTGATATAAACCGAACTGTACAGGTGCAACCATACGGACATGTTAGCTACAAAGTTAGCTAAAAAGTTACATTGTTTGCCAGGTAATATTAGCTACAAAGTTGACAAAATGTTACATTATTTGCAAGCTAACATTGGTTATAAAGGTAACAAAACATTCTTTTATTTGCTAGGTAATGTGAGCTAAAAAGTTAACAAAATGCTCCAATGTTTGCAAGCTAACATTGGCTGGGAAGTAAAAAAGAAAAGTCACATTTTCTCACTAACATTAGTTAAAAAGATAACGATACAAACACATTGGGAATTAGGGTTCAGATTGAAAAAGATTAATAAATAATAATAATAATTTTATATAATAATTTCCCTTTAAGTTGAATAAAAGCAGCTCTCTGAGGTAAAAGCAACGTCTCTGCTGAAAACTAAATAACTTTTCAGTTGTGTTGTTGATTTTCAGGGTCCTGGTGCAAAGTCTCAAACCCCTGGAGCCAAAACTGGAGCCAGAACTCAACCAGGTACAGAAAGAGGACTCTACAATTTAATTCTTTTATCCAATTTTAATCTTTTTTTAAATTTTGATTTATGTCATTTTATAAGGAGTATGGTTTAAGGATTGCTTATGATGTGTCATTTTTTGTGATACAGCTAGTGCCAAGAAACCTCCCACTCCAAAAAATGAAAAAGGTAAAAAGAAAAAAGAAAAGAAAAAGAAAAAGCACGAATCACTAGAGATCATTTGTAGTCTCGCACAGCCGCAGTGCCACAGTCTGATCTGGACTGATCTGGATCAAACTTGGCCAGCTTCTAGCCAACAGAGCTCCTTGTTTGATTTTATTTTATGATTTATTATTATTTCCTCATTATTTTGCTTTCATCCGTGACTGTTGACGTTCAAACCTCTGACTCGCTGCTTCTCTAATTACTTAAGATGCCCAAAGTGGACAGAGCAGCCCCGGTACTCCCAAATCTCCCACTAGCCAAGCTCTTTCTGCAAAGGCGGCAGCTGAGGCCAACAAAGTCAAGAAGGTGGCGGTGGTGCGTTCCACGCCCAAATCCCCGGGCTCGCTGAAGGGCCGCCCGCCGGCGCCTCTGGCCGCAGCGGCGCCCATGCCCGACCTGAAGAACGTCAGGTCCAAGATCGGCTCCACAGACAACATCAAGCACCAGCCTGGAGGCGGAAAGGTACCCTGACTCTGACTCCAGCCGTCACACTGACGACACCTCACGCTGCGCACGGTTCAGATCCAATTAAACAGTTAACATCGTCTGAGACTTGAGCTGCTTTGGAGGCAGAAATAATCTGATTGGAGGTTTGAAGCTCAGTAGGCTGATCCAGAAGTCTAGACACACAATCGTATTTCCCGTCCTGCAGCACGCGGTGTTTCCCCGATGAAGAGCATTAATACTTAACTATTTAAAGGACCAGTGTGCAGGATTTAGTGGCAGGAAAAGAGGCAAAAAAGGCAAAACAAGAGCCAGTAATTGTCTGTTCTGGTTTACTGCAGAAACAATTTGTATCTTCAGGTGATTATGCACTAATTAAAACATACTCAGACATAAAACGCCTGCCAATCCTGTTTCACTCAGAAATGCCACGATACGAAAGCCGGATACTCTTGAAATGACGTTTTATCTGGACGTTAAAAAGATATAATGTAAACTTAAAGATGCCTTTTGAGGTCTGAAAGGTGAGAGGATTGAGAGAATTTCCTTCGTCATAATTTACAAAGACGATTTCTAAAATATAGGTCAGCAGAACTGCGTAAAACTGGCAGAAGTAAATCTTACGCTTATCTTATTAATTTTGGTGAAATATGTTAAAAACACAAATTTTCAGACTGTTAATTAGAAAAATGAAGACTGATAGTAAATTTATCATCCAGACTGTTGGAAGCATCCATCATAGTTTAAAGGCCGACTTCCCCGTCCAAACTTTGACTTACTGTACTTGTAGTTTTCCTGTGTAGTGACAGATTATCATCGACATATTTCAGTTTAAGTTTAAAGTGTTGGATAATCTGGATAAAGTTGTTGACTTGTTTACAGTCTGATTGTCTGTTTGTGTTTCTCCGTTTGTATTCTCAGATCACAGCAAAGTCTGCGGTGAGTACACACCGTCAACACAACTGAAAAAGATGTGAAAAATATGTCTGAAACTATGAAAAAAAGTACAAGTAATGAACCAGAACAACAGTTTTTCTGTGACATATCCTGCCCATGTCTGCCCAGTGTAGAAGAAACAGGACAGCATGCATTTGCAGATGATATGTATTTAAAATATGGCCGATTCCAACTGTGAAAGCCAGCTTACATAACTTCTCTCCTAATTATCGTCACCTCTCTTATCCTTTTGAATCTGTCTGGCTCAGACTAGACGATATTTTTGTCTGTTCTATATCATATATACTATGTTATATATAGTACAGAGCCATAAACTCTTGATGTGACTTTGCTGGGAGAAATGACAGACCGATCATAGCTTGCTTTTACCAGGGTGCCCTCATGGCGTCAGCTGCTTCATCAGGAAGGACGTGCCAGAGATCGACTTCTGGCAACAAGAATGTAAATGCAAATAAACGTCTGAAGTGGTGTGCATGATATTGAGTTGGGAAAAAAGGACGAAAAAGAAGAGAAATCAGCTGTGAGCTTTCATCAGTTTCACTCTTCCTCATTGCAGCACCGACAGTGTTGCATCGTATTTGCACGATAATTTTGCCCTTTGTATGATCAATGATGCCCAAAATCTCATTATGTATGATAATTTAATCATGCTGTGTCCCACAAGTTGCACAATTGCTGCCTTGCAGTGCTGTTGGAAATTAAAAACTCACATCTGCAACACAGTGGAAAGACAACAAAGTGGACAGTAGCCAAGATGTCTAGAGCAACATCTAAACATCACAATAACTTCTAAAATGCATGTTTTTTTCATCAATAGGCCTCCTTTGATAAGATATTTAACATTAGTAATTTATAAATGTTGTATTGAGTTGTATTTGTGAATGTGCATCTTCAAAGTGGGACTTTACGTCGCGTCCCTGAACGCAACAAGCCCTGCAGCCAGCACAAGACAAGTTATCTAAAACTATGCGTCTGTTCTCTTTTAAGCCTCTGGTATGATGCTTTAACATTTCCCATCATGCAACACTGAGCACCTACAACATCATTCCTCTGTCACTTCACTGTGTTTGCAGCTGAAGAGTGTCTGTGCTCCTATTGGTCAACTTTTTTAAGTTGACCAATAGCTTGTCGTTCTGTCAGGACATATAATAACCATTTTCGTTCACTGCATCGTCTGTCAGGCTCTTATCAGGTTGATATTGTGTCGTCTGAACTCACCGTTTGTAAAAAAAAAAAGAAAAAAAAAAGAAGAAATTATTTAATAAAACAAACAAAGAAACAAAAAAAAAACGACTGGCAATCTACAATCTACTTTTTTAAATTATTATTTCTGCTTCCAGAGCAGCCGAAACTCTCAGAAATGTTTGTGGAGCTAAAAACTCCCAAAAATCTGTCAGAACAAACTGTCAGTGTGCTCTCTCTCTCTCTCTCTCTCTCTCTCTCTCTTTCTCCCTCTCTCCTCTCTCCTCTCTCTTTCTCTCTCTCTCTGTGTGTGTGTGTGTGTGTGTGCATTTGTGCTGTGGTTGACAAGTGTGTGCGTGTGAGGTCAATTTTAGCATTAAAAGAGCTGCAGGTCTTTGTTCTAATTGCGTGCAGGCTGCAGTCACGTGTCGGATGCTTCACTGCTGAGGTTTAGAGGATGTTGGGTTGTGATATTTATGGAACAAAAGAAATAATTAAAGTTGCAGAGTCTTTATCTGACTGACGGCAGCTCAAACAAACAGCAGAGCATAAAAAACATTACAGCTGTTTTGCAGACAAATGTTTTTTTTCCCTCAATGATCCCCCCCGCCCCTTTCCTTGTCACATGATCTCACCTCCACCTGCATGCGGTTGGTCGAACAGCAGTTAACAGCCGTCTCTGAACCAGTCTGTTTCTTTCAGTCTTCACAGCTCATGTGTCAAAACCATCGTCTACACTCAAACTCTAAAAGCTGACGTTTTCGTTTTTCCAGGTACAAATCCTTGAACAGAAGGTGGACTATAGTAGTGTGCAGTCTAAGTGTGGCTCCAAAGGCAATATCAAACATGTACCCGGTGGCGGCAATGTGAGTAACTGAGGGATGAACTCAACACCAGACTCTTGAGTATCTCTGCAGTTATGATCATCAAAAACAACTTTTGGTAAAATGTTAAAATACATGATCAGAAGATGGACTACAATCTGCTCAACAATCACTAATAAGACATTACAATAAATAATTAGGGGTTTTTTTGTTTCTTTTTTAAGTTTTTGCACTAAAAAGCTCGAGGTGCATTTAACCAAAAGCCCACTGCTTTAAAGGGATAGTTCAGGTTTTTTGAAGTGTGGTTGTATGAAGAACTTATCCATGGTCAGTGTTTAACCTGCAGTAGATGGAGGTCGACACGCCTCCAGTTTGAAGAAACAGCAGGAGTACCAGTGCAGGAAGCTAAGTATTGCTGTCAAACAAACTTTTCTGATGAGAAATTGCAACCAAACTCCATTGTTATTTTAGCTTGCAGAACACGGAAGGTGTTGGTCTACCACTGCCTCGATCAGTTAGTTAGTTATTGTGTGACTTTGATGATTTCTAAATAGAGAAGACGTTTATTGGCGTGACGTTTCAAGCTATAGGCTCGTCCTCAGACTGCCATCTGAATGTCTTGAACAGGACCTTTTTTGGTGTGCGGATTTAATCCTTCTCTGTTCAGGTATTTTTGTGATCCAGCACCCAACCCAATGGGCTCAGGGATGTACGTGTCTTTTTCACATTGTTTCTGTGATTTCTAACCCTTTAAAACACCAAAATCAACCAAAAACAAACTAACCAATGGAGGCAGCAGGAACTCTCGTGTTCTGTGAGGTAAAATGTTTTTGTAACAGGAGTCTGGTTGCTTTGGAGGGAGCATAGTGTGTACGCTATATTTAGAATATTTTCACAGCTTTGCTTTGCAGTCAGACAGCCTTTTCTGACGGGAAACCACTGTTATATGAGCCAAATGTCACTTTCTCCAAAGCAACCAAACTCCATTAGCAAAGTCACCAATTTTACCTCGCAAAACACAAGAGTCGCCTGTCTCCCACTGCCTTGATGTGTTTGTTTTTGTTGTTGTGTGATTTCTGTGTTTGGATTCACCAAAGTCACACAATAACACAAACAAACGAAACAATCTAAGCAAAGTTATATCAACCAAATATTGCTATCTCCAAAGCAAACAAACTCCATTGACAAAAACAGTAATTTTATCTTGCAGGGCTAAAATTAAAACACGGGAGTTGGTGTCGGACTGCTGCCTCGATTGGTTTGTTTCTTTGTGCTATTTTGTGATTTTGGTGTTTTAAAAGGTTATTTCAGACTCACTAACGTCATACAATAACACAAACAAACTCACCAATTGAGGTAGTGATAAACTAGCGACTCCTGTGTTCTGTGAGGTAAAATTACTGTTTTTGCCAATGGAGTCTGGTGGCTTTGCAGAGAGAGATATCTGGCTTATACAACGGCGGTTTCCTGCCAGAAAAGGCTGTCTGGCAGCAAGACAAAGTGGTGAAAATATTCTAAATGTTTCTCCAAACTGGAAGCACGTCAGTCGCCATCCACTGCAGATAATACACTGAGTATGGATACGTACCTCATACAACCCCACTTCAAAAAACCTGAACTATCCCTTCAAAGTTGTCATCTGTAACATTTTAATATGATATATTTGATCATTTGTGTGAGGTAAAGTACAGAAAAAGACTCATTACTTATTTACTTAATAACTTCGTGGGTTTCACCAACAATAACTGATCCAAAGCACCAGAAGCGTCACATTTTTAACATTATTTATATCTTCAAGCACCAACATCACTAGAATACCCCCCAGTACTGTCACGTTGCTTCCTCAGGCATTTTAACATTTTTGCAGCTGGAACAACATGTGTGACAAAGTTATGGATGACAGCTTTAATGAAATGAGTCAAATTATCTCTAGTTTTCATCCCTTCATCATCTTATCTCCTCCTATTTGGGCTGATCCTCTCCTGTGGGTTTTCTCACTGTAATTTCCGATAAAACAATATTTTTCTTATCGGTCTTTGCAGGTCCAAATCCTGGACAAGAAGCTGGACTTGACTAATGTCCAATCTCGTTGTGGTTCTAAAGACAACATAAAGCACACGCCTGGTGGAGGCAAGGTGAGGAATCCAGACGATGACACAGTTTGTGTTTGGATTAATAATTCTAAACTCAATTCTCATCTGTTTTCTTTGTTTGTTTATTTTTTTCTGAGCTCATATATAATTTTAAGGCAAGACACTACAGCTGAAAGGGGTTACTCGTTACGTTACTCTGGAAAGCACAAATGTAGCAAAATGTAGGTGGTTATTCAGACCATCAGGGGGAAACTGAGAAATACACACAAATCAATTGTTTTGTAATTTATTCCCATGCATGTTGTAATCTTAGTCAGCACTCCTCTGGCAGCAGCACAGCGTCTCTCTGTCTTCCCTTTGACTGTGTGTCTCAGGCAGGAGACTGACTCTTGTTATGCTTAAATTATGTGCTAATTCACATAACTTCCAGTAGAGACGCACCCGAATCCAAATTTTTTTTAATCAGTTTCTGATTTTCCAACATCTCCCAGTTAAAGGTGAGGTGTTGGTGGGCTTCAGACTGTTCAAAAAACTTCATTTAGCTGAAATAAAAAAGAGACAAAGGAATATGTTCAGTATGAGGATGTGGAAATATATTTCAGAATTAATTATGTGCCGATTTTGATGCTTTGATTGCACAACAATTGCATTTCCAGTAAATATTATGTGAGAAAATAAAACATTTGCCCGATTTAACTTGAATTCTGGTATAAACCACTCCCACTTTTGATTTCTACCCAGATACAGATACAGATACAGATCATTTTGTTTTGTTTGAACAGATACAGAAACAAATAATGACGTCTCTCTGTGCACCTCTACTTTCCAGAACAGGAATCTGAACATTACATGAAACCAACTTTAAAATTCTTGTTTCATTTTGTTGACATATTAGAGTCAAAGCTTAAATAATAAATCAGAAAATACTGTCAACAGCAACAAATCATTGCAAGTTTTATTAAATTTAATGATTAAATGTGCACTAATTTGAACTAAAATAAATATCTAAATGTGTATTTTGTCTGTTTTCTTTCCACTTTTTCTGGAAGCAAAATAAACCAAAATCTCAAAACTGTAGTGTCTTGCCAAAATGTAAATCCTCTTCAAATATTCGTCTGTGTAATTATTACACACAGTACATCTGTGGTACAAACATCTCTTCAGTGGTATTTTTTTCTTATTAACACAAGATGCACTTGCTGTCACAGTCGTGTCACAGTTTGATGGTCTCACTCCTCACCTGCAGCCTCTAGTCTAAGTGTGGCTCCAAAGACAATATCAAACATGTACCCGGTGGCGGCAATGTGAGTAACTGAGGGATGAACTCAACACCAGACTCTTGAGTATCTCTGCAGTTATGATCATCAAAAACAACTTTTGGTAAAAAAATAAAAAATAAAAACAAAGTGCTCTCTGATTTTGCTCTACATGTTAAAAATACACGATCAGCAGATGGACAAAAATCTGCTCAACAATCACTAATAAATAAATAATTAGCAGTTTTTTAGGTTCTTGCACTAAAAGCTGAAGGTGCATTTAACCAAAAGTGCACTTCTGTGGACTGGGTCAGCAGAAAAATATTTTTTAGACACCTAAAAAATCAACATCAGTTTATATGTACGCTATATTTAGAATAAAATGATATATGATAACTAAATATCTGTCTCTGCAAAGCATCCAAACAAACTCCAGCATTATATCTGCTATAATTTCTGCTCTTTGCAGCAACACGATGTGTTTTTACACGGAAGGAAACAACTTCATGTGTTGGATTTAATACCGAATTACTAGAAAGCATAACTGATAAAGAATTAGCCGTAGTCATTTTGCTTCCCCCCTCTGTATGCAAATAAACATGTTTGCAAAATGTGCTGAGGCATGGTGGGACAAATGGACGTGGTGTGTTTCTTTTCACAATGTAAGACATAAATTAATGTAAAACACCTGCCGAATTTACAAGAAGACACAAATAATTAAGAATTTGTCATAGACGGCATTTCACAGAGTTTATAAAGTTTATTCTCACTCAACAACCCTCAAAATAGCTCATTTTTTCAATGGAGTCTGGGGTTACTTGTGTCTTTACAAGCATCACGAAGCCCAAACGTGTCCCAGGACACATATGCAATCACGCTGATGGAAGAATGTGTCCACAGACCACCTCTGAATGTGGTCTGAGCGATCAGATCTCGTCTCGAGTGCATTCAAACCTGAACTTAGAGCTGTCCGCATGTGATCAGATCACTCAGGACGCATGCTAATACCTGGTCTGAACAGTGTCTTCAATGTGTCTTGGTGCATTCACACCTGTACTTAAAGCTGTCCACTTATGGCGTAAACACGACTGTAGTAACGTCCAGTCAAGTGTGGCTCCAAAGATAAAATCAAACATGTATCTGGAGTTTGTAATGTGAAATACTGATGTGTCTTATCACCAGGAGAGTCTTGAGTATCTCTGCAGTTTTGATCATGACAGAAATCCTTGTTAAAAATAAATCAAACAGTCCTTCCCCCGTCCTCTTTA
>JAJHUR010084552.1:0-12378 GCA_027495735.1 Lutjanus campechanus
AGTACTAAGTGAGGTACTACAGTAAAAGTAAAGTTACTATACTTTAGCGGTAGGATTTTAAAGGCAGGATTTTTACTTGTAATAAAGTATTTTTACGTCGTGGTATTAATGGTTTACTCAAGTAAAGTCTGTGTGAATACAGTATATTATTTGTCGGCCTGCCACAATAAAAACGTGGGCCACCACGAAATGATTTTCTACTTTTGGAGCTGCACATCTCTCTCAGTCGTGTCTAGAAGGGAACCCTTGATTTGCAAAACTCTCACCAGATTTGTACCTGTTGTTTCTGTTCAAATAATCACACTCGCGCGATCTTTCGTGGGTCTGGGGTTCACTTCTAGACACGACTGTCTCTGACTCGGTCTTTCTGTCAAACTCACGACTTTCACACACAGAGACTTTGTTTGGGCGGGCACCCAAGCATATTTTGTGACCAATTTTGGCATTTTTATTTTTTTCATCAGTCTAAGAGGACAATGGCATCTCCTCCCTCACGTTTTCACCGTGCTGTGAGAGAAGGTCTGACAGTTTCTGACAGAGAAGCACAAACAGTCTCCTGTTTTATGTATAGGAGGCCTACTTATACAGTTGTATAATCTTGTGAGTGCAGCTGGTTGGTGTCGATGTCATTCAGCACTCTGTCATTACAGGTCGTGTAAACCAACACTAAATGTGTGTTCTGAGTTCGGCTCACCACAGAAACATGTGTTACGAATCACCAAGCCAAATCTGAATGAATATAATCGCTAAGTATATAAAATTAGGTCTCAAAATCCTGAAAAAAACAGCAGTTTTCTCTGCTCTGAAAGTCTGGGGCGTATCGGCTTCACTGTCTCTGTGTTTAACACCACTACGACCTGAAAACAACCCTAAACATGGACGCTCTCTTCAGTATTTTTCTTTTCTTCTGCGTTGGGTTGTTGGAACTGAAGTGAGCTGATTTGGACTGAGTGAGTCGCTGAAGGTACGTCCGTAACTGACCGTTAGGGAGGGCGAGGGGGCGAGGGGACGGGGAGGCGGTGTTTCGTGCGGCGGCTCGTGGGCTTATATAGTGTTGTGGGACCATGTCTCCTGCTCATCACTGAGACATGTTTCAGGTCCACACAAAAAATCCTGAACACAGAAATAGTGAACAACAGTTTACCCGTCTAACTCCACAATTCAGTGCTACATAATTCTCTGTGTTTTTAACACGCACAGTGTTTAGAAGAAAAACTCCCTTTTTCCTTTACGCAGCCGTAAACAACAAGCTTCCTCCACATGCAGCTCTCTGCCGCTGTGAAAACAAAATTGCAGGTGAATATATCTGTGGAAAAAGCCCAGAATGCGAGTTGTGTTTTTGGTTGACTTTATAAAACATCCTGCTGTTGAAAAAAGTCAACAGATCAGACACAGACAGGGAGAGAAAAATGGAATGAGTCCCTGATGAGACCAGAGGTGAGTGTGAGAAGAGCGAGGTGAGCAGATTGTGACTCAACAGTAATATAATACGGAGAATTAAGCACAGTTAAAGAAGTTTGTTAAATTCTGATTTTGTTGCACATATTTTTTGTGTTATCCGTCTTGTCTGATCTCTATCTGTTTTATTGCTGCCATCTTGGCCAGCACAAGTTAGTTTTTTTCACAGAGGATTTCCTGTTAATATTAAAAACAGCGGGTGTTGCTCCAGAGAAGAAAATCCACTACTTAACAACACTTACAGTATATTTTCTCTACAGAGTTTGGACCTTGCAAAGCTCACATCTTCTATCATATCCCACGTGACTATAGTAGGCAAAGAGAGAAATCAGAGGCAGTTACCAAAAGGCCATGGTCTTTATTACACCAAAACAAATTGCACATGTTCAGTTTTCAGAGGTCGATTTAGTGAATTAAACTATTAATCCCTGTTTAACCACTATACAATTAAAGGAAGTGTAACAATTTCTCATATTTTGACAAATTTACAGCTGCTACAGTGCTGATAAAAAACATGCTAATCCCAAAATAAGCCTTAAAAAGGTTTCTCCGTCATGTCTTTTTTTCCTAATCTACTGTATATCTTGGAATATTACAAAAACACTGTTGTCATAGATGTTGCCTTAAATGCTGTAACTCTAATTATACCAATCATGTTTTATCACATTTTGTTTTATAAAAAATGTCCCTTAAATGATCCAGTCATCTCTTCCAGATACACAAGTGCTCCCTGTTTTTATTCTGCATGTTTTTCTCCTTTGTTTTTTTAATTTATTAGTTTTCTTTAACAGACTTTAACACTGCTAAACACTGTATATTTAGTAATATAGCTGCATTAAAATCAGAAGAAACAGCTCCTGTAGTGAATTATCCAACCAACCTCAGAAAAAAAGGAATATAAATGTAGTAGTACTGTAGATCCAATGAGCTTGAACATAAGTCCGGAGACTCCTCACACTCGTAACACCATAAATGTCCTTTACGACCCGGTGGAAACATAATGATCAGTTTATTGTGCTTCTCTACGCTAAATGTGTCTGTTAAATCTGTTAATATTAGACAGTTAGTTATATAGGATCATACATATGATCTTTACATGCACCCAAGATAGATTATTTGATCCTACCTTAAATTTTAGCTACCTATCTCAATTATCTACTGTCTCTATATTTTAGGTTTTCAAGAGCTGGTTCATAAAGGACAAAGATCAAGTTTTAGTATGAAGACAAGAAGTGGGCAAATTTGGCATTCCTGCTGTTTTTCTTTTTAACTAGGAGGCTGAGAAGGCTACAGATGTGTATATTTGGACTTTTGTTGCTCCCTGAAATGACGAAAATATTTAAAAACATAAGGGAATTTAAAAGAAAAGGTCCTAATGTGCTGGTGTGTGAAATTAATCTCCAAAGCCGGTGTAATTTTCAAATGTCCCATTCACTTACACCAAACATATCGTATAACAAAGCCCTTAAAGGTGCAGTGTGTCAAATTTAGAGGAATCTATTGGCAGAATATGGCGGAAACAAAATATAATATAGAGAGGTGAAGCCCCTCCCTTTCCAGTGTCCACCATCAGACCTTATTTTAGAAAAAAAACACAGTAGTTGCATAAAAAATGTGTAAAAATAGTCAAGTGCTATTTAGTTCTGTTTCAAACTGCTCAGTGTATCAGACCTCTCATGTCGCACAGAATAAGTCACTAGGGGTGGACTGATAAGTCGGCCGATCGAGTGTCTGGCATTTTGAGATAATCTGGATCGGTTGATGTCTGCGCTCACCAGTCCTATAAACAAAAACTGTCTGCAGGAACATCTGCAGGCAGCCTCGTCAGTGTGGCTGCCGTGGAATGATGTTAGTGCTCCCCCCCTTGTGAGTTTTAGAGGGGGTGGTGAAAATGTTTGTTTGCTTCCTAAAAAGATTGTTTCAGTTTTTCCCCAGCAAAGATGTCCTACTTTGCTTCATGCGGCAGTGAACAGGCTCAGTGATGTGTTGCTTGTTTGAAAAAATGCTCGCCCTGGCTCTGCTTTAGCAAAGTAGGACAGTGGCGTCCGTGTTTCAGTTTCCCTGCATCTCAGCAGTCAACGTGGACGATAAAAGACTAATTTTATGTGTCGCAAGGTTGGAAGCAGCATATCTTATATGATCCTGAGCACCTTTTCTATAGGAATATTCTCAAAAAAGATGAGGTTTGCAAGGAAAACAGGAGTTGCAAGCAACTAAACTTTGCCCAAATTATGTAGAAACAAGGCTGACTTATGAAACTTGTGTTATTTATGCATAAATAACTCGTTTGGAGTATATCTGGACAATTTCTCTCCCTATCTCCTCCTATCTGTGACTCGCCCTTAACCACTGTGCATACCTCTTCCAAAACAAGGTGGCATGGTGGTCCACTGGAAGAAGGAGCAGCTCCACCTCCACCTCCACTGAGACTGCTATGTTGAACCTCCATGTTTCTACAGATGCCCAGAACAGACAAACCAAACACTGGCTCGAGAAAGGGATTTCACATTTTTTACAGTCACCGTAGATTCTCCTGCGCGCTTGGAAAGTGAGAGTGATGCTAGCAGTATTCAGTTCACCACTAGATGACGCTAAATTCTTCACACTGGTCCTTTAAAGCTTTGCACAGTCAGGAAGGAGTCTCTCGCCTCTCATTCTTTGGATCTGATGATACTGTACATGTTGGTGACAAAACAGGGCAGATGTGACTGCAGGTGAACACTGAACACTGCGTGTCCTCACAGTCACATCATCATTCTTTATCAAAAAAAACAAACAAAAAAAACAACTTAAAATGTAGATATAAGCTAATTACATACAATAATAAAAACGTTGGGTATATAGATACATATCTGTCTAGATTTAAGTTAACTAGGCTGTGTGTTCTCCACTGATACGTGAAGGATGTGAAAGAATCAGCAGATAAGAGCAGACTTTCAAACTGATCCCCTGTGTGACTGCGTTTGGCACAATGAAGCCAAAGGTTTCAAACATTCGAGCTGATCTGAAGAACGATAGACGCTCCGCCGCTAATCCCTCCAGGTAAGTAGAGATAAAAAATAAAATAAAATTTAAAAAAAACACAACAAACTCTGCTTTCATTGTTCACCTCAGCTCAGGTTAGAACTTAACCTGATGAGAGCCAATCAAAAATACTGCTTGAGTCCAGTGGAAAGCACCAGGCAGCCAATCAGGAGGCAATCAGGACTCATTGGACATGCCTGACTGGGCCAGCCAGTCCTGGTGTTCACTGCATGCAGATGTTCTCTGATAACCTGCCTCTGGCTTCAGGTCGGTGCAAAGTCACCGTGAGCAGAGGCCTGACGGAGCCCAGAGATCCCCTCAATCCTGATGGGTCTTCTCCTGGATGAATTTATATTCATACTGAAAAAACAAAACAAAACAAAACACAAGAGCAGGGGGAAAAAACATCAGATACAGGATCCACTTTCAAGGCTGGTTTTCATTAAATGGACAACTCTGGAGGACACTGATGCAACTCTTTTAAATTTACAGTCCATCTTAAAAAACCAGCATGCATCTGATTCTGATTCAGCAGAGTTCTGGCCAAGCAGATTTACTGAACCGATTTCAATTTCTTACCAAGGCTAGTTGCCGTCCTATGTTTCCCATCGTTATCACCCCCGCGAAGAAGATGCACGGTAACCAGGAGCGGATATACAGGAAGTCTGGAGAAGTATACCTGCAGATAAGAAGACACATTCCAGCAACTTGTAATTCTTTAATACAACAATTTATAATTACTATGATTTGCTGCCTATCATGGTTTGACAGACTTTTAAAAGGTCCAGTGTGTCAGATTTAGGAGCATCTCCCGGCAGAAATAGAATATAATTTACAATTTACCCAATTTACCCAATTTACCCTTCTTCCATTGCCAGTAGGAGAGTTTGCAGGGGTTTTATTTATGTGTTACCGTGAAAGCTGAGACTCAACTCATATCTGTCCAGGAGAGCAGAGAGGAAAAGTTTTTTAAAAGTGTCTGTGTTCGCCTCTCTGGACTTCTGTAGCTTCTAACTGAATCTCTGTGCTTTGAAGTTTAGTTTCTCGTCTGTGTCGCAGTGTGTACTTTCTGGTATCTGCTCTATTTTACTGCCTCATATTTGCTTTCAGCTGACAGGAGTGGTGTGAAGTTACTGCTGATGAAAACCCAACATTTACTAGTGTTGCTGCTTCAGAATGAAAGTTTTTAGATAACAGGGGACTTGTATTGTGAAGAATTTATAGGAAATAAAATGCTTATCCACCACTCAGGCACAGTTAAAAGTGGCTTGTTTATATCACTGAAGATCGGACCCGGAGCCGATAAATACCAGTGTGTAAAAGAGTCTACACGCAGAAAATGACTGTAAATGACGTTTCCTGTTGTTGTTCAACTTGTGATATTAAATTCACTTTTGCCTCAGTTGTCATTTTGAATTTGTCACCTCTGTCCTCTTCTTCCTCCCTGAATATTCTCCTCTGGTCTGCATCAGTATATAAACTATCTGTGAGGGAACTTACTGAAAGACTCCATTGTAAACCAGGAGTTGGGTGGCCAGCGTTGCCAGCAGAGCGATGCTGACTCCCAGGCCGAAGCCGCTGCGGGAACGGTCGAACGTCCACCATAGACCGATGGAGAGCGCCGCCAGAGTCAGAGACAGCTGGACGTTGTTGGCAAAGTCCACTTTCTGACAGAGGGAGGGTCAAGGACCAGACAGTCAGTGGCTGACAGCTCCAAACTGTATTTACAGAGCTGGGATACACGTACAGCTCTACCTTTGACCTAATTAGTAATCAAATCATAACAATAAAGGCACTTAAAAACACACACATCGCTGCCTACATTCACAGAGGAGAAATATTTCAACTTTTAAAAGACAGACTGGTTGTTTTACTGAAAACACTGAACAGACAAAGGATACAGCACTGGCGTGATTGATGCCCACAAACACAGCCACGCAGCGCATCACACTGGACCATTCCCTCTTGAACCTGTGTGGTTCACCCAGACGGCTGTCGATGCAGGGGTACAACAGTCCGATCATCGCTGCGAGGAGACAAAGAGACAGAATAAACATCAACACAACATGTCACACGTGGCGTTGTTTTGCTGAGAACAGGCATTCAGACAGCATCCATGCCATTCTGACGGCAAGCTCATACAGACATGGAAGGATTACTGAGCAGGCCGACTGCGCACAGGCACAGGGGCCCGAAGGGTTAGGGGGCCCCTGGGACATAGCCCCTGTTTGACATGACTGTTAATATTTCTTGCTGGAAAGTCACTCAATAAACTATAACACGACACAAAATGACCTAAAATAACTACAAACGACCCGGCCGTGCCACACAAGTAACCCCAGATTGTGTCTCTGGGTGTCTTGCTCTGGGACTTATGTTTGTGACCAGGGGCCCACTGTCTCTTAATACTCACAGAACTACTTTTATAGATGGTTTGTGCATTGAACTACTTTATGTGTTGAATCAATAGTCTGAAATTAAGCACTGAATCCTTACAAGATGTGTCCTTGCCCGGAAACAGATATGACAGGAAATGGGGAGAGAGAATGACATGCAGCAAAGGGCCGCAGGTGGGAGCTGAACCCACTGCAGAGGACTCACTGCCTCCATACATGGGGTGCACACACTATCGACTGAGCTACCCATGCACCCCTGGAGCTTACATGTGTGATGGAAATGAAGTATGTTACGTAGTTATTATTTGAAACGGCTGAGGTACAAAAACTACTTGGTTCAGATCATGGTTTCTGTTAAAATAAGTAACTTAAGTCACCCTGGTTACGATGCTCTACATAAAGCTGAGAGTCACTACTTCAGATCAACTTGTTTTTCCCCACACGGTTAGTTTCAAATGTTTTGTGTGAATGAATAAATGGAGTATGACAAATATGAATGTGCTCTTTAACTCTTTAAAACGCTTCACACAGCACAGATTCTACAGAACGTCAGTATCAAAATGCAGATTCTTTTATTTCCCAGCTGATCAGAGAGTCAAAAAGCTCATTCAACCAGTTGGTGTCCTGAAAATAAGAATAAACTGCAGTGATCTGCATCGCAGCTCACACCCAGATAACCTCTGACATAACTAATGTGGCTTCAAAACAAATTAATTTTTGCACTGTCAACAAAATGCAGTAGCCGTCCCCAAGGGGGTGAAGTGTACTGTGTGTGTGTGTGTTAGCAACAAGTGGAAGCGACAGGCTCCTGCAGGAGGCGCGGCGCGTCTGGGGAGAAAGAGCGCCTCAGGCTGTTGTGCTTTGTGCGGAGCCTCGTGGGAGAATGCAGCAGCTCTGAGCTGCGTTTCCATCCATAGCCTCACACCCAGGGGACGACATTTCAATAAAGCTGAGATTCAAGCCTGGTGGGCATGTGGTGCATTCATATGTAAGGCTGTGTGTCCATGTGTGTGCGGTTTTACTCCTGCATGGTCCATATATTGCCTTTTTTTTTTAAATGCCACAAGCCGTGTGTATTCTTCTGTAACTGCATAGAACTATTTTAATTTCTGCAAACAAAAGGCTTTGTGTTCAGCTCAGTAAAATAAAATAAAAAATCTTATTTTACTTTGATTAAAGTAAAGTAATACAGATTAAGTTGATTAATACAGATCTGCAGTCTCAGTATCAAATAATTATTAGGATTTTAGCTTGTACTAAGTTATGGTTACACCTATTTGTAATGAGATAAATGACAGGGGTGAGAATCTTTCAATGTGATTTTGATTCTCAATTCAGAACTGATACTTGATTTTATAAATAGCAAAGAAGGTACTATTTTCTGGCGCGCAGTCTAGCGCACTGTAGTGCTGTCATAACAGTGGAATTTCTAACCTCAATACAATATCTTAAGAAATATAATAATTCAATACCAAAACTGACATAACCATAACCCTAAAATTTGAGATTTTTATTAAAAGAAAAAATGTAAATTCAGTGTTTCCCCTGCATCATGTTCAGACTTTTACTTTGAAACATTCATTTTGAAATTTTATCTTGAAATTACAGGTTTGTTTCAACTTCCTTCTCTTTCCCCTCATGACCTGTATGAGCTGTCACACTGAAGAGCGATGGTGCACAAGTCACTGATGACGTAAACTGTATCACAGCTATAAGGTTCATGTTGCACTTTCTCTCAGTCATTCATAACGTTGCATGGTCTAATCAATTTTCATTTTGTTCGCTGTACCGCTGTTGTGTCAGTAAACACTCGTTTCATTAGCTTTGTTAAAAGTTAAGCTAACTGACCAGTCCAACTACTTACAGTTAACTTGGTTTCTGTGTGATATTAAAACAATAGTTGTTACTGCAGCGGTTGATGTTTAGTGTTCATACAGCCGCAGTCCTGAGATGCTTTTTGAATGCTTCTGTCAGTTGCCTTTCCAACACTCCCACCTGTAACATCTCTTCTGCTGCTGTCGGAGAGAAGAGAGACCACAGCTGGTCCTGGTGTATTGATACTGAGGATTCATTTCAAATATTCAGAACTAATATGTATTGAAAAACTTTTGACAACAAAAGTGCACCGGGCGCTACACTGTTTACCAAAGCTCCCCCACCCTATTGTTGCATTCATACCGCAGGAACTTCCCCCAGTGAGTACAAACCTTTGGAGGGACAGCAACACAGGGACCGGGTCTAAATTAAACTCTGTGGATCCTAGCTCGGGGGAGTACTCTCCAGAAGTACTTTGGGGCAGTGCAGCGCTGAACATTTCTGATTGGTTGAGTATTTACAGCATTTTATTTCAGCCACCATTTTTAAATTCTGTTTTTTTCATTGAGCTTCAAAAAAATCAACAGTGGGTTACAGAGAACATACAACAGACAGAGCGACGACAAAGTCCAGGCCTTACTGAGCATCATTGTTGTATACTTGTGTGCAAAAATGACGAGTGAAAACAGCCATCACTTTCACATGTCAGTAGACTAATATGCCTAAACGTGTCAGCTCATGGTGGAAACACAGACAACAACAGGCTGAAGGAACCTCTTGGTTCTTTGAAAAGCTGTTCCTGGGACTAAATGGTCCGGGTAATTTGGGTGGAAACATCTTATGAGGGCTGAAACCAAACTTTTCACACATATGAGTTCACATACCTGAGGCTGTGCCGCAGCAGGGCGGCACCCACCAGGCTGAGGAGAAGATACTGCTGATGACATCAGGGGGGAAGAGGGTGACGTTTCTCTGCACCTGAAGTAAGTTCAGCACCAGGGCCAAGAAGACGCCCACAGAGAACAGCATGGCCCCTCGAATCACCAGGTTGGTAGTCCTTTTGATGGAAGAGCACGAGGAGTCAGATCAGGAGACTTGGAAAATGGAAAAGTGCCTCCAGCGTTACAGAGATACTTTCATTCTGTGCACATATCCACAGTCAGGTACACTCCCCAGTTTGGAGAAGCAGCAGGAGTACTTGTGTAGGATGCTAAGCAATGTACTGCTCAGACAGGGTCAGCAGCAAAATGTATTTTGGACATCTAAAAAAAAGTGGACGCTATATATAGAATATTTACACCACTTTACCTTGCTGTTAAACTGTTGTATCCATCTATGTTCTCTTTAAAGCCACTAGACTCCTTTGACAAAAAGAGCAATTTTATCTCACAGAAGACGGGAGCTGCTGGTCAACTGTTGCCTTGATCATAAACCACCAACTCCTGTGGCTTTGGAGAGTCATATAATGAGTGTTGTGTACCAAATTTAGTACTTTTAAGGGTACCAATCGCATTAATGTTAAATTAATGATAAAAATACCCAAGAGTGCATCTGGTGGAAGAGTAACAGAGTACAGCGATAAAGAGAGAGAGCGAGACTATGTCACCCCTGCAGCTTGTTTAAGTCACAGTGTGTCAGGACAGTGACAAGCCGAAAGCGGTCACAAAAGTGCTTAAATTTTTCAAAGTGTGTTGCAGACAAGACTCACTGTAATGTTTCTCATGTGAAATGCAAAGCTGGAGAAGGCAACACCAGATGAAAACAAACTCTATCTAAAGGAAGAGTGCAGAGCTGAAGAGGGTACCGCGTTTGATGTCGAATTACTCCTTAATGGACAATGAAACCTAAGTGAGTGACTTAATGTGAGCCAGCAGGGAGAAGAGGCAGAACTTACCTGTTGGTGATGACTGAGATGTAGGGGCCCCGGGAAGGCCGTGGCGCCTGCCCGGACCCCGACCACTGCTGCTGGCCGCTGGTCGCTGCGCTGTCGCTCATGGCTGTCAGTGTCAGGGACATTCGTAAGCCTAGGTCAGGAAAATATAGAACGGTGTGTGACGCCTATATCCGCCAGTGAGTTCAGTGTCCTCTCCTGACATCCCAGACCACACTGAAAAACAAGGAGAGGAAAGGGATCAAGAAACACTCAAAGACAACATAGAAATACATCCGTCTCTCTGGCTGGGAATCAGTGGAGCTGCTGCTGTTGATTAAAATGAAGCAATGACTGTTTTAGTGGCTTCTTAAGACAAGTTTAAGTTAAGATTTGTTAATTACTATTAAGTACATTTGTTCCCCTCTTGAGAGAAACAAAATGTTTTATTTTTTGTTGTGAATTCATCATGTTCAGACATTTGTTTTCAGCGAATTATACTTTAAAATTTTATTTTGGAAGTAAGTGTTTGTTTCCTTCATTCCTGTCTCTCGCTCTCCTCATTTTCTTAAATCCTAAATGTCTATGTGTACCTTCATGTACATTTCTTGTTGGCGCCATGTAAGCCAGGGATAGATGTTGATATTTTTAGTTTGCCATGTTATCAATTTGATTTGAATAAGTAAATCAGGCTTCACTGATATATCAGTATTTCACCAGCAAGTACAGTTCAGATGTTATTTCAGGGCAGCTCCAGAATTTGTCTCTAAATGATAACATGCTTACCATCTGTGGGTTTGGTTCTAAGCTGAGACAGACATTTGTTCAGTGTCATCAGAGAAAGAAATAACATGTAATTTATATTCTGTCCTGGGCCCTATTGTACACATCACCTCAATGTGTCACATGTAACATCGCTTGTTGTAATTGGTTAATACTGTGGTACTAACTGGTGAAACTGGTGCTACAAAGTTGAGCCAGTTCTCCATCAACAGGAGACAATTTGTACCTTTCTAGTTAAATTAATGATGAGGTAGCGTTAGATAACTACCTGCACTCAGCTGGCTTCTGTTGGACTGCCGCACTCACCTTTATCCTCAGTGTGTCTGTGCCTCTCAGGCAGTGATAATACATGAGAGGTACACACTGGGGAGAGTTCATTCATGTGACTGTGCGGTCACTGGGTTGCACCAGACTTTTGTAATTACATCAGCTACAAAAGTTGTCTGCACCACAATAACTTGAGGAATAACCTGACTAATTCAGACATTAAGTCTGAACTAAGGCAAGTGACCAATCAAAGATGGAGTTCCACTGTCATGTTAACTGTGGTGGCATGAGCCACTTGGCATCTTAGTACAAGCTAGATTGATATTGATATATATAAATAAATTAGGTATCTGTCTTACTGGGATGCAAAATGGCTGCAGCTAATGATAAAATTATGCTGTGTGGCAGCTGAACTGCTGTTTTGACATTAGTGAGTATATTCCTGTGACATTTTATTCATTTTCATTGCATTTTTATTTATGCAACTCAAGTAACGCTGCAATGATTAATTGATATTAAATTCCTGAAATGCTTTTAGAACACTGCTATCAGTCACTGCTGTCAACTTATTAACAATAAGCGAAGTTGACAGGTATAAATGCTGCTGATGGAGAAGACAAAACAAGTTAAGTAAGCACTGAGATCTGAGGCTTAAAGGTACAGATAAATGTTGGCTCACTATTTGGCAAGCAACATGTCACTGTTGCCCTTCAACGTGTTGTAACTACGTGTTAATGAAATGTTTACAACCTTGGTCATAACCTA
>JAJHUR010084552.1:12685-27797 GCA_027495735.1 Lutjanus campechanus
CACTAACGTTACTTCCTGCAGTCTAAGCTGAATGAACAGCCAATCGGCGTCCAAGGCCGTGACGTAACCGCGTTACACAAAGCTGACGTTATCACGCACAGGATTAACCCAAAAAAGAATTCCTTTAAATTGATATAACATTATTACTAAATGAAAACAGACTGTTTTTTAATGTGAATCCACAATTTAACTGTAATCTTATGTTATATGGTTTAAGTGTCCAAATTTAAATAAATAAATAAATTACTCAATAAATAATATTGTCATATTTATTCACCTCCTCAATACATTTTCCAATTAATTTATTAATTTGTGTATTTTTTAGTAAATTATTTATTTGTAAATGTATTTATATTTTTATTTTTATTTCTGTACTATCTGTACTTCTCCTTGAAAATCCCCCCATTTATTTCTGCAAACCTATTTATTTCTGTATTTGCTTTTTATATTTCTTTATGTATTTGCATATTCTGTTTAAATTTCTTTGTGTATTTCTGTATCATAATATGCAAATGAGGGGGCTGTCATTCATAGTGGTCATGGACACAACTTCAGATACATTCAGATACAATATTGATTATGAATTGTGCATTTGCAATAATTAAACTGAGTCTGATCTCTCCCTTATTTTATGAATGCCTATGTCTAAAATCATTTTGGTTAGATATTAGGTATTTCTTTAAGACAATGACTGTTTGAAATGTTCATTTAGAAAAAAAGAGATATTTTTATGAGAATTAAACTAATTTTAAATTTTTATTTTATTTTGAATCTGTTATATGGGAAATACTACATTACTAAATGCAAATAGACTAAAAAGACACCACACTCACAACAATCCAAACCAGAAATCAGATGCTATATTGAAACATTACATGGATGAAAAGATGAAACACAATGTTGCCTTTAAATTGTGTTTTTCTTCTTGTAGGAATATCAAACAAAGTTAATTTGCTAATAATTGTGTATCGACCAAACATCAAGTGTCTACGAGGAGACAAAACGTTCTGTGATGTACAAAACTATTTGAAGAAATACGACTGATGAACATTTCTCCATTTCTGTATTGGATGTGAGAGCACTCTATGCATTGCCTCTGTAGGCACCAATGTCCTATCAGACTTGAACTTTGCTTTATGACACTTACTCATGTTGTTCTCTCTTGACTAGAACTTTGCTTGTGTTCTATCAGTTCTCAGATGTATGTCGCTTTGGATAAAATTGTAAATGGTAAAACTGAAAACTATACAATACAAAAACAAATTTTTATTCAAGCCTCTGCTTGTTGCATCTGACAGTTTAAAAAAATTGACTTGTGTATTTTTGAAATGGGAACAGAAAATAAAGGTAAGGTGTGGGATATTTTAGAAGATGAGCTTAGTTGTGTGCGTGCGTTCATGTGTGTGTGTGTGTTGCATTTAAAAGTCTAAAGCCTATTTAAAGCTCTGGCTAATTAAGTGGAGATAGTACATATCTGGCACAAATGCTGGAACACAAACTGTGGTGCCACAGCAAAATTGCACACATCAACTGGTACAGTGTTCAGTGCTAATGTGGATTAATGTGTCCTGTCTTGCAGCAGCTCCCACAGACACGGGCTCTTATAGACAAAAGTAATTAAGATGAATAATCGGGATTTAAAGAGCCTTTGTTTGCATTATTGCTAAATTCCAGGATAAGGAGCCAGTTTCTCTGTGGTTTACATGAGTGTATGAGGCAATTTGCTGTGTGAATGTTATTGTTCAAGGCTAACTAGCTAGTAAAACAATAGGCGTGATGTGTCATAGCAGTAAGTGCTGCTCCGAAGAGCTAAACTCCCCACCACTAATGAATTCATTAATCTCTCTATTTATTCCTGACAAGCAATTATCTCCTCTCGCAGAATGAGGGTCAGGAGGCAAGGTTGAGAGCTCTCGCATATTTGCTGAGGAGGAAACATTAAAACCGAGCCAGTCGCTGCTGCCCACATACACCTGGTCTGTGCTTATTTTTTTGTTTTGGTCAACACTTTGATCGTATGGTGATTCAGGCACTGGTCTATAACTTAACTTTTATCTAAATGCACATTTGAGTGATGAGTTCTATAGATTAGTCTCCACCTTTTGTCATGGGCAGGAGTGGATCTCCAGGGTTTCAGGTCCGATATTAACACCTGCCAAGAGCCAAATTTGTGTTTTTGTGTTGGCATATAAATTTAAGAAGCCCCCCAACACGAACACTCTGTACTTTAAATGGTACAGAACAAATTTCACTGGTACTACAGAGTGCAAATTAACGTTAAATCAATCAGCTTGTTCAGTCACGGAGCAGAGTGAGCGAGTCAGAGTGAACCGAAAGCGGTCACAAGTTTGGTTAAACTTTTCAGACCTCAACACGGACAATACTTGCTGTGGTATACGTAATGTGAAAGGCAAAGCTGGCGAGGGCGAAACATCTTACAAACTCAGAATACAGTGTAACTAAAGGCTAAAGAGTCCACTGTTTCTCACAGCATGAAAATTAAATCCCCCAAGAGCAGCTACAGCTAATGTTAGCATGCCTGCGGTCAGCGTTCAAACAGCAAAACTTGAAGTGAGGCGTCAACAACTTCATCGACATCCTCAGGTGAATAATTGGCTCACTGGATGAGTTGTTACTGGAGATAACGGGGCTGTTTACTGTGATAACTCCTGGTTAGGTTAGCATTTTACTAGCATTATGTAATGTGGAATCAACATGGACGCTACACAGGACAGGACAGGGTGGTTGTACTTGTTGTAGCATCTGGATGATGGTTGGTAGAGACTAGTGTCCCAGTGAAGATTCATGTTGCGATCAAAGTCTACTGAAACAGTTTGAAGCTTTATATCACAGACTGATTTTGTCCCAGACTTGTTGCTGCACCAGTACATTCACGAAAATCACTAAAACAGTGTTTCTCAAACTTTTTACAGTGCCTACCACCTCAAAAAACATTGAGCTCTCCAAGTCTCGCCTTACTGTTTTGTGCTGTTTGGTGCTCGCAGGTTCACTGAACACTTCACTGGCACTTGGTTTTATATTATGGGCATGGTTTTCATGTTCTGCTGTGGACAGGGTCAGCAGCAAAACAAATTTTAGCCACCTACAAAACTATATTTAGAATATTTTAATATTTTCACCACATCCAACAGACTTCTTTGACAAAAACGGTAATTTCCCCAAGCAGAAAAAGGAAGTTGGTGGTTTTCTGCTTCCTCGATTTGGTGTTTTAACGTGTTCATTTGGATCCGAACTAACATTACTTACCGCAGATCGAGGAAGTGGTAGGCCGGCGACTCTGGAGCGACACAACGGCTTCAGTTCCCCTTTGATGAGCTGACTCAGAAAGAGGCAGAGTAAGTGGAGCAGAGAGGTTTTGTTGCACCTGTTTGAGTTGAGTGACATCATGGATTTTTAATGACTGATTCATAGAAATAACTTCGTAATTTTCGTAATAAATGTCCAAGCAAAACCACGCCTAATTCGCACCCAATAGCAGGGAAGTGAACAAATGCTTAAATAACAAGATTTTGAATTTGGATTGGATTTGGATGTACAGAACATCATAAATTACATAGTTAGAAGGCTATTGTGGATTTGGGTTTCCAGGGCCTTTACGGGCAAAATCACCACCGATTCAGCACCATGGACAGGGCAAGTTTCAGGGTGAGTGTGTGTTTTCAGAGCAATGGGTGTTTGTTTTCGGGAACAGGCCGACAAACGGACTGTTGGTCCAATGGGACATTTTTTGGACTATTGGGGTTTTGAAACAATGGGCAGCCCCCATAAGATGAAAGTCCTGATGCATCTGGACGCTCCAGACCTTAAATTTTCACCAATATTTAAATACGAACCACCATTCAGAGGTGTCAAGATGAAAAAAACACTGGGCTGCTCCACAACAGCACTAGTTTACAATGCTTATTAATCAGGTACCTCTGCCTGTAACTGCTTCACACCTGTGTGCAGCTGCACGTGGAATCAGCAGAACCAAATTTAACATAATACACTGATTTACATGTAATTCTTTATATAGGCTCCGGCAGACTGTGGTGCCAACACCTCCTGCCACCTTTTTGACACCTTGTGTAAAACTTGCTCGGTCCACCACTGCTGCTGGAACTCATAAAGTTTGACCTTGCACTCACTTACGTGTTTTTCACACATAGCAGGGCACAAAACCTATAAAAGGCACACAGTAATCGCTGAGGACAGGCCGAACACAATGAAATAGGTCTTAGCGGGGAACCACGGCGCTCCATCTCCAGCTCGTCTCTGAGGGATGACCGTCTAAACTGGAATAAAACCCTGTTAAACGGTGTCACAACATGAATCACTGCCCCGGGAGACATCCATCACTGCTAAAAAGGTGACCACAAATGATCTGTGAGCCACTAGATATTGATTACTCATGTGCTGCAGGTGTCAGGTTTAATGTTGCGGCGGCTTGATAGCGTCGCCTCTGACAGCCGCTGCCCTAACTCTCCTCTGATAGATTTTAATGGTGAAATATTGATTTCTTTCTGGCCAAGGTCTGCCAGCAAGGGCCAGATCATTTGTTGGGGTAATGCAGGACACTCTGTGCCCTGGTCCCAATCAATCATTTTGACAGGAAGCACCAAAGAGAAAAGGAAGAGAAGAAAAAAATCGGAGCTGGTGAAGCTTCAGCGGATACATCCACAATCAGGACGTACAGGCCTGAGAGAGACAGAGCCGTGCAGATATCTCCGACACTGGCTCCAGTTAATATGAATACTAATGATGTGTTTATTGAGTGGGAATGCTCAGCAAATCACAGCTGACGGGATAACAGTCGGAGTGCCTTGAGCAGGGAATGAGGATCTCGGAGAGAGGGTCTATATTTTATTTAAGAGGCTCTCGGCTGGGGCTGGGGAGAGAGACTCAGGTAATGTGTTGTGTTACAACTCAGTGGTCGTTCCCCCCAGCCGGAGCGATAACAGACTTGCTAATGGGAAGCCATCAATCACAATCAGCCTCCTATTCCACCAGTGTCTCCGCTCTCCTCGGCTCTGTAAGAGGGAGCTGGAATAGAGGCAATAATGGAGTTTTGTGGCTGAAGCCGCTGCAGCAGCAGCAGCAGCAAGCAGCAGCAGCAGCAGCTCGTCCAGGAGTCATATTTCCAGCCAAAGCAATAGATGCTTTGCCATGTCAGCATGTCTTTTAATAAGAGAGCCACAAAACGGCCATGAGGAGCAGTTAAAGGCTGGACGAGGCCTTGGGCCGCTGGGGGAGAGCAGAATTAATGCGGAGACGGTCTCAGGTGGGATGAGTGTGTTGGGTGTTTGGTGCCAAAAGCAGCTAATTGGTTTTTCATTACACTCTGTTCAGTCTACTGTTACATCCACAGAGCACAGGCTGCAGACAAAGGACGAGTGAATGAACGAAGAAATGAGCGTGGTCGAAGATATAAGTCTACGTGTGTGTTTAACATATTTCAGGACATTTAAATTACATTTTATGAATGAAAGTTTTAAGTTGCATTACATACAACCAAGCAGAGTCCGATCCATATATTGGTTGCCCTATTATCAGCTGATATGGGCCTGATTTGAGCCTATAACAGATATATAAGTATCAGCATATACGTTTTTCGATATGTGCAATAACTGAAGAACATATAGTACTGAAAACTGTGCTTGGAGTGATATATGCTGACAAGCTATACTTCTTCTTTAATCTTCCCCTTTTGACTCGTTGTATTAGAATACACTGACCAGTACTGATATTTGATTATTTTTCATTCATGCACTCCTTCTTTAAAGGTATTTGTTTAAGAAAGCAGCCTTTTAAAAGCCTTTGCATAGTTGTATCGGTTCAAAATCCACATACAATCCACGTAGAAAAGGTCTATTTTAATTCCTGTTAAAAAAAATTCACTATATCTGTCACCATATCCATAATTGGTGAAAGTCTCTCATATTGGACTGGTCCTACTGCCATGTAGGGTTGTTTCAATTAGATCTGCCTCCTAATAATTGACCGAACAGTTAGTTGGTGAGAAGAGTCTTAGTCAACCACGTTTTCATTTATTTGCTTGTCACAGACCAAAGAAATAAAACTATTTGGGAGCTACGACTTGCCGTCAGGCTCAGGGGATCGTTGGAACATGGACCTTTGCTCTTCTAAGGTCACCAGTGCACTGCTGCCGTTAGCTAGTTAGCTAGTTAGCTCAGTTAGCGGTCCTGTTAGACCAGGATACAGCTTCAGTGACCGACGGAGGCTAGTTTGACGACTGAGCACAGAGAAGCTGAGTCGCTCCCCCTCTAGTATGCCCCATGGGACCTTACACTGGAAAAAATATAAGTGGTAGTCTATAGTAAGAGATGAATACTTTTTAATCCTGTTTGACTTGTGTCATGAATCACACATATGATGTTTGTGGCAGGTTTCCCTACAAACACAGTATGTCCCTGCAACATTGTAATTGTGACACATCATTTGTAAAAAAAACAGATATTCTGTGGTATATTTGCAGTGTCTGTTGAACGTCCTCTGCATGATGTTTGCTGGAACATCTCCAAAAAGTGGCGGAAACATACCGGTGATATTTGAAATAATGTGTTTGCAACGACACGGTGGAATTTCACTTTGTAGATTGCTTCAGTGTCACATTTTGCAAAAGTTACATTGCAACTATGCTCCTGTTTTGAACCACCAATAAGGCCAAATATGCCACTTATAAGACCTGTTTGTGTGCTACAGGATGGCAGCGTTCACTCCATCAGATTAAAAATCTTTTTTTTTTTTTGTTAATTTCACAGCATAGTTGTAGTGAGCAGCCATTTTATTTTTTAAAGTTCCTAAGAGTTCTCTTAATGTTAATCAAAATATACATTTTAAAATCATAATTCTGACTTTGATTGAGCTTTGATATAGATGGGCAACAGAGTCAACATGTTATGATTGAGACACATCTGACAGCGATTTTATTTAATGAATTTGTCTAAAAACAAAAGGTTTACCAGTGCTTGAGCAGTAAACCAGGAAGTGAGACAGATATCTTTAGGGTGTAGAGTTGATGGAAATCTGGGACACAACTTATAAGGATAAACATTTTCAGTGATTATGATAACACATTATCAGTAGGTATTGTTAGTTTTAGATTTTGAAGGGTTTTTTTTGAACACTTTGTTTTAATTATTTGAAGTTGTGAATTCTTGTCTGGGACAAGTGTGTATTCTGGCAAAGAGCAAGTTTAGAAATTAAAAAGAAAATAAAGCAAATGAGAATATTTCATAAATTACATATATTTTATATGTATATGCATGCTTAAAGAATAGACTGATGTAATATTATTTTGTTAGAACGTGGTTCGTCCCAGTTACATCTCATTTCAAACCATAGTGATCTCTGTTTTTGCCCTGCTTCTTACACATCTCATAACCATACATGTCACAGATATGCCGTGTTTTTTTTAAATATATATTTCACATTTTATGATAATAAATATACATGTTTACTTTGTTTGTACTGCTTTTTAAAAAATATTTTTTGCATAATCTTGCACATTTCATTTGTTCTGTTTTATTTACGCCTGCTGTCTATTACACTGTTTGCACTGATCTTCCCTTTACTTTTTACACCTTTTACACCACTATATTATGCATATTATGGACCATGTTCTCTCAGTAGTATTAGCATTATTAATGCCTTTATTTTTATTGTATTACCTAGTTTTTGTTTTTCTTCCCCCCTTTTTTCCCCCCTGTAAATAAAGAGCTTCCTATCTACCTAATATATTAATACCTGAAACATTCGTCAGTGTCACATCTTATATTATATTTGCAGTTTGTGCTGAACTGCTCTGATCCTCAGATATGTGGACATGTAGTGTGGATGACCAGAAGGGGGCAGAATACTACACGTCTCCTCCACCAGCCTCACTGAGGTGTCAACCCCTCCAACACAGTCAACAGCCTGACTGTAATGGATGAAGTGATTCTGACCAGGCTGAATAATAAACACGAGGGTAAACACAACGTTACGGCCTGCGCGGCTGTTCGTTCTGAGGAGATAAAATATTTGTGAAGAGGAATTTCTGTTGTAAATGTAAATATCATTTTAGTGTGAATCATCTTGTTTTCTTGCCTACATCTAATAAAATGTAGCTGGTGTTTGATGTGATTGGTGCTTTGTACGGCAACTGATGGGATGTTCGTGCACACAAACACACTCACACACACACACACACACACACACACACACACACGCACACACATACACAGTTTCCCAAGAGGGATCAAGTGGAGGTTAAAGACTTGTAAGCAGACTAATGGCTGACTTCCGCCTTGTATTGTTTCGTCGTCTTCGGGTTGTCTGCGTGGAACATGTATGTCAATCAAAGCCGGGTGTCTGCATGTGGCACCATGTTCCCATGGCAACCTGGTAGCTTCGGAGCAAATGTGGCTAGACAGGGGCCCCCGACCCACACACACTCCCCAGAAACCCAAATACACCAGGGGCCCCCGGAAAGGTGTCTTCCTTCCAAACACGAGGATTTAACATTTGTCTTTTGATGCTGGTGCAGGGCAACAAAACAGTCTGGTGTGTTTTACACACTGTGTCATTTAACACTGCATCATTGTTTATTGATTGAATTAAAGGAAAAATGTGACAAACATCGTCATAATGAAGTACTGTAGTGCTGCAGAGATATCCTGTCTTATAAATCTTGTTCATGTTTGTTTGGTACGGACCCCAACAAATGTCACATCATCATGATTTTAACTTTTTTTTTCCGGTGAAAATTAAAATTGTGACACGAAAAATTATAACTCCTACAAAGTGTGAATCATAACACAATTGCAATATCTGTCATAATAATTACAACCATACTTCTAACTATTTATTTTCTTCTTGTGCTGTTGTAACACCCAAATTTTCCCTTTGGGAGATCAATAAATCATTATATCTTGCATATTTTCCCACGGTGAAAATAACCAGTTTTTCAGAAAAAATTGCACAGTTTGTTTAATTTGATAAATATCAGTTGTATGTTAAGAATTTTAATTAGAAGGTTGTTTATCTGGTTCAGACCCCAACAAAGGCCACCTCATCATAATGTTTATAGTTTTTTTTTAAAGTTAAAACCCAAATTCTGATGCAAAAATGATCATTCCCACTACTCGGGAATCATATCGTGATATCTGTCAGGATAATTACATGGAATTGCATCGGTGCATAGATTTGCATACTCATGATGCCCAGTACAGCATTTTAGGCCGTATTGGAGGCATTTCCAAGACTAATATCAGTATTGGAACAACCCTACTTTATTTATCATTTATTTTCTTCAAGTTTCTATATTTGTCTGTAATTATTCAGTTTTCTAGCTGTTGCAACACCTGAATTTCCCCTCTCGTGGATCAATAAATTATATTATCTTATCTGTGCTTATTTTTTCCCCTGTCAATATATTTTTTCAGCTGCATCAGTGTTTGTTTGGTTCAGTTTTTAAAAATGAAAATCATGATGAAAAAATGATCATTCACTGTAATCGTGAATCATGTCACAATATCTATCTATCTATATCTTTACCAATACTGTGCAGCCCTAATTGATGTTAAAGGGACAGTTCACCCCAAAAGATTTTTCCTCTTGCGTGTAGTGCTGTTTATCCATCGAGATAGTTTTGGTGTGAGCTGCAGAGTTTTAGAGATATCGGCTGTAGAGATGTCTGCCTGCCATCTCTCCATTATAATGAGACTAAATGGCACTCAGCTTGTGGCGCACAAAGCACCAAAAAAATACATGTGGATCAAATTCAATTCAAAACCAGCGTTTCTTTCCAGAAATCAAGACCTTATCATGCAAAATAATCCAGTTTCATGTAGGACCGACTCTCTTTTCTGCAGTATGAATCTACTGGAATTACTTTAGACTCTACGGGACATTAAACTGCTCACAACAAAGTCTGTGGAACATCTTCAGTAACCGGTCATGATTTTTGGAAAAAAGACACTTTTTAAAATGTATCTTTTGGTGCTTTGAGCACCACAAGCCGAGTGCCATTTAGTTCCATCACACCGGAGAGAAGGCAGACATCTTTATGACGGATATCCACAAAACTCTGCAACTCCAAAACTATCCACAGGCTAAATATCATTACAGGCCAGAGGAAAAATATGTATTTTTGATTTTGGGGTGAACTGTCCCTTTAAGTTTCTATATTTATCTGTAATTATTTCTGGTTTTGAGCTGTTGTAACACCCAAATTCCCCCTCTGGGAAATCAATAAAATATTATTTTATGTTTTCTTATACTGCATATTTTTCACCCATTACGATAAATAATGGTGTTTGTTGAAATTAAGTAGTGGTGCATTTGTTAAATTGAAGTTGCGGGTTTAAAAATGCAAGTAGAGGATGGTGAGATCCTAAAAAATGTCAAATCATCATCATTTTAGCAGCTTTTTTTCAGTGAAAATGAAAATATTATAAAATAAAAATGATATTTCCTGCTAATCATGAATCATGTTGTAATATCTGTCAAAATAATCCCAGTGTGTTTTTCTTTTTTTTACCTTATCATGCAGCCCTAATCAATGTTAATTATTTTGCAGACAGCTACGTAATGCTGCATTCAAATGGAACTCGTAAACTCGACAGTAGTACTCAGTAGTTACGACATGGGAACTCGTGTACACGACTCGTGAACTTGGAGCTTTCAGAATATTTACGAGGTTGTGAAGACGTAAGAGGGAGGGCGTTCATGTGGACCCTTCGTGTGAACATAAAATACAACACAAATCGAAGGCTGCATCCTTGTAGGAAAATATTAAAGAGGTTTTAACCTGATGTTGTTGTGGTATGTCTTTAACAACAAGGTTTCTTTTGGCAAAACCACACCAGCAGCTTGTATTTAGGGCGGCCACATCCGCAGACAGAGAGAGTCTCACACACACACACACACACACATCAAAGTGAGGACTTTGTGTGAGCGGGAACAATGGTGTGGTCACACATGAAGGGCCGCGTTTTGTGGCGAACGTTCAAGTCCCTGAATCTCCAAAGACGTCCAGCCAGTGGGGATCCGACAGACTGGGGCACCGCTGCAAAGACAGGTCAAGACCAAAGTCAACAGACACAGAGACAGACTCACTGTGGTAAAAACACACAACAGTCACCTGTGAGCGGGGCCGGGAGGGAAACTTTAAACATGTAGTCTGATACAGTTACTAATTACATGTTAAAACATGTAGCCAGTAACTTAATCCAAGTATCACAATATTAAAGTAATGTAACTTCATTATTTTCTGTTACTTTTGGATTACCTCAATACCAAATATGGTGAAACAGTTTCGCTTAATATAATGTCTTTAGGACCATTGATTAATCTGTCGATCGGCACATAAAATGTCAGAAAATGGTGAAAAATGATGATCAAAGCTCAAGATGACGTCCTCAAATGTCTTGTTTTGTCCACAACTCAAAAATATTCAGTTTACTGTCAGAGAGGAGCAAAGAAAACAGAAAATACCCACATTTAAGAAGCCGAAATCAGAGAATTTTTGCTATTTTTAAATAAGAAAATGACTCAAAATGACTAATCGATTAATTGATCTCATCACTTGATGTTCATCCGCGTGCGCCACATGTTTGGACCTATTTTTCAAGTCTCTCCTGTAATGATTGTTTTCATTAATCGATTAATTTGTCAACCATTTTCTCCACCAATCAGTTAGTTATTTGGTCTATAAAATGTCAGAAAATGGTGAAAAATATTGATCATTGCTTCCCAAAGTCCAAGATGAAGTCCTCAAATGTCTTGTTTTTGTCCACAACTCAAAAATACTCAGTTTAATGTCAGAGAGGAGCAAAGAAACCAGAAAACATTCACATTTAAGAAGCTGAAATCAGAGAGGTTTTGGGGGGTTTTTTGTTCAAAAAGGACTCAAAATGATTAATTGATGATGAAAATATATTCAGATTAATTTAATAGTCAATTAACAATTGCAGCTCTAAGTGTTTTATGTTCATTGTTAGGTTTATTAGTTTGTCCATCTGCTCTTTCCTTTGTTGTGTGCTTTTTTATTGATTGATTGATTGATTTAAAGACAAAAATATGCTGAAATTTCCACACAGTGAACCATTTTTTCACTACAGGCCATCATGATAAATTGGCAACTGTGTGCACTGTGCATAATAGTATATTGTTCTTTCTTTTAAAATTATAATCCTACTAGTAATCCCCATTTTTACTAAATCTATCTGTAATCTGAATCCATCTTTTTTAACTGTAACTGTAATGGAATACAGTGTTGTAATCTGTTAGTCCCCAAGCCCGCCTATGAGGAGACATCATGTCCTGACAATAATATGTGATGGATTAAAAGATCTGCGGGGTGAAAGCGCTGCTACCTCTGAGACGTTTTTGATATCCAAACAACTGTAGTTTAACAGAAAGTCCCGAGAGAAGACGGAGCTAAATCATTTCTTAACACTTTCCAAATCGTGTCAGGGGAGCAGCGAAGGTCTTTCATCAAGACGCTCGTCACCGCAGCCACGAAGAAACCCTCCGCGGCGTCGGAGCACAAAGGCAGCCTGTGCTCCTCCTCAGGCACAAAGTCAGTTTGTGTCTAATCACATATGGCATTGTCATCATACAGTGATTTCCTGCCCTGACACAAACTCCACAGCCACTCGGTCATGGGGGTCAAACCGAATTTTCTCGGAGAGGGTCTGAAGATACAAAGGCACTGTCACGGTCCCCTCTGTGATTTCGACTTGCCCCCCCGACTCCCACCCCCTCATTCGCCCACCCGTCCTCCCTCCACCCTCTGCTGGGAAGGTACAAAGCTAAATTTCAAGTGAAGATGAAGTTCGTCACTGTTGGGATGTGTGTGGAGCGGTGGTTTGAGGAGAGGTTTGCGGGCCCAAAGGTCAACATTTTTGGGGACTGCGTGGGTGTCCTCGGATTTTCACATGAGACACTGAGCCACGCCTCGGCTTTCTTCGCCGCCTCTTGTTCTTGACGTCTCCTTGTAGCACTGCTTCCCTCCCAGAGGTTTATTTCAAACATTTTACTCAGACGGTTCTTGAAAATCATTCCGTGTTTCTGACGCTGCAGCACAACTCTCATAGGTAGGCTGTTTCATTTCATGCACTTAAGTACTGTTTTTAACAAACTTATTTGGTGATTTTCAGGCAGTAGTAGGCAGCACTCAGATTTTTTACTTGAGTAAAAGTAGTAATACGACAGTATAGAAATACTAATACCGATTCAGACACCTGAACTGTGCATATCGGCTGATACTGAGAATGGATCTGATGCCAGTGTGCTAAAAAAAGAAGAAACATGTTATTATGATGTATTATACAATATAGTCATTTGTTGCTGTGTTGCAAATTCAACCAAGCTCTGCACAAACCTGCACTTTTGTCCAGTCACAGTTAGTTCCACCAATCGCAGCAGGTCCCCGTGCAAACGTCATACGTTTACGTCTCAATGAACTGACTCAGTGTTTTATTTATTTTTTTGCGTTTTTATTTTCTGTATGTTTTCATGAGCACTGAAACGAACACATAATTTTGTGCTGTTTTGGGGGTTTAAGCTCCACTTCTTCATTTACAAATAAAGCATATTTTGTTAGAATTGTTGTAATCCTGAGACTTCCTTTTGTGATTTTCATTTGCTCCCACAATTTCATTGCCAGAAATTGAGTTGTAGAAACAATAGTTATAAATACCGTTTTCAACCACATTTTCTCATTTTGTTAGATTGGATGGGATAAAGGGATAGTTCATCACAAAATGAAAATTCACTCACCCTCATGCCATTTGAAGGTCGGCTTTAATTTCTTAGTCCACAAAACACTGCTGGAGATTCACACAGCGTTGGAGAATCTCCCAAACAATGTAAGTGAATGGTGACCAGTTTTCAAACATAAAAAAAACAACCAAAAAACGAAACCATAAAATGCCTCCACACTGCTTGTCTGGTGTAATCCGAGTCTCCTACAGTCCCAACATGCTGTTCACTTGCACATGCACACCGTCACATCGCACACACCCAGTTAAGATGGTGTGCATGTGAATGTGGCTCCAAGCTACACTGAAGATTTGGGCTAAAACATGGTTTAAATGATGACTTTAAAGTCAACTCAGCATATTTGGGCTTTAGAAGATTTGGATTACACCAGATGAGCAGCATGGAGGCTTTTTTCAGTTTGAAAACTGGTCACCATTCACTTCAATTGTTTGTGAGATTCTGCAGCGCTGTTTTCCTGTGAAACTTCTGCAGATAAATTTCACTTAACACTTAACTGAATGAATAAAATATCACAAATCCTAAAGAATAAAAGATTTTCTGTCTGGTCAAACGTTTTAGAGAATGAGGGTTAGTGCATCAAGGGGCAGAGACTCGTCCTCAGAATATGTAAAATCCCTGCCACCGCCCTGGTTTATTTTAACCTTGACGACTAGATGGCTTTTGATCTGAAAATCACAATGGGACTAAACTATATTGAGGTAAAGTCCCTCCTCCTCTGGTGGCCGCCATGGGAAAGAATATGCACAGTAGTCAATGGTGAGACAGTTTTTTGTCATTTCCTATCATCATAAAAAGCTCCCCTTAATAAAGTTTAGTTTTGTGTGAAACCACTCAGTGATCTCCACCTCTTGGCTTGTATAGTATACGTCACCAACACCAACATGGCCGTCACCTTGGTACATTTAATTTCTTCCAGAACAAAGGAAAAAGCATTAAGAGAGGTGGAAATCACCACAAACCTGCTCATGTTGAGAGCTGCAGATATCCAAGTAAGAGTTTGTTATAAGAATTAATCGGTCCCGTAAAGCCAAAATTTTAACTCCCACACGCGCAAAGGTCCACGTCACAAAAATCGCATCATCAGAGGGTGTAGCCAAAGAGGTTGCACATAGTTCCCAATATGTTGTGACCATGGCAGCTTGTCCACGTGGCCACCGTCTGGGAGGATCCTCAGGTTCTAAGAGCTAGCATGCAGGATCAGATCAAAAAGGTTATGACATCACGTATGTGTACATGTAGTCTTTCTGGCCATGTATCTTTATGTATGTCTGTAATTTCACAACAAACAGTGTCTTTCTTGATTTGCAAAATAATTTTTTAC
>JAJHUR010084553.1:0-39384 GCA_027495735.1 Lutjanus campechanus
GGTGTACAGCGCCTTCAGGACTTTAATCAGCCACAGGGTGGAATTCAAATGAGCCATCCTCCACTTTAATAATTATGTGGTAACTAATTGATTATTTCCAACAGGAAACTCAGAGGACACAGTCAGTTACAGAACAGCATGACTGTAGTCATAGAGAGTGTTTTGCTGAAGGACACCGATGCAAGGAGCTTTCTGTTATCCAACTTAAAGGAAAAGGCTGGAGGTATTTTATATGTTTCTTGCTGTAAACAAATGCCAGGAAAAGAACCACACCGACAACATTTTACTCTGTTTTTTCTGCACTTTCTAACTTCTCAGGAGTGTCTGTTGCTCTCAGCCCCAACCTTCCTGTTCCAAGATGTCAGGCCCGATTTTGATTTAAAATAAAAAAAAAAACAGCTTTTAAAATAACTTCCTAAAAGAGTTGTGCAATGTATTCTTTAGCAAATGTTACATAAACATGAGTAGTGCACTTGCTGGGGACTATTTTCAGCTGCAGATGTGGTGGTTTAAAGGACCAGTGTGTAGGATTTAGTGGCATCTCATGGTGAGCTTGCAGACTGCAAACACCTCGTCTCACTCTCCCCTTCCACGTGTGTAGGAGAACCTAAAGCAGCGGGGAAATGTGCAAAATGTGAAAAGCTGCATCTAGAGTCAGTGTTTGGTCTGTCGGTTCTGGGCCATTGCAGAAACATGGCAGTGCAACATGGCGTCGTCTACAGAGGAGGAGCCACACCCTCTGTAGATAAAAACGGCTCATTCTAAGGTAACAGTGACGGTAGCTTTGACTGCAGTCCCATATTAGATAAATAGTTGTGACTGGCCAGACCCATGCCAGGCCAAACAAGATGCACCTGCCAGAGGACATAAAACATGAGCTAGCAGATTCGTCTGGTTCCCAGGCTACATGTTCATCATCATGAAGGAACATGTCACCCAGTGCACCGGTGCCGGACAAGAGTGGAAGTTTATGGTGCAGAAGTATAACCTATGTCAGGCTTTGTCATTGCTAGTTGACATTGTTAATTTGGGACGCACCATCATAAAGCTGATTAATCAAATTATTTGATCAACAGAAAATTTATTTGCAATGATTCTGGTAATCAATCAAACATTTTTTCAGCAAAATGCCTGAGAAGTGAGAACTGCTGCTTTCCTTTATTTGCAGTAAACCAGTGCTGTTCATATTTAGCCTGTTAGAAGGCACATTCCACCCTCAAAAAAGTATGTTCACAGTCTGTGGTAAACAGCAAATACACCAATTTATATGCAATCCTTGATATAACTAAGATTACACTGTATACACGATGATGACATTGATGATAATGGGCAAATGAAAGATCTCAGGAGAACACCATTACACTTTTACTGTTCATGGTTACCCCATCAATGAACCTCTAAATAGGCTGTAGGTTATCACAGTACACAATGAAGAGCCACATTCAAACACATAGTGGTAGAAATAGAAAATTATTTTTTAAATCTCATAGAAACTTTGAAAAAAATATAGAAATATATTTCTTGGTTTAAAAGAAACTTTTTTAAAAAATAGAGAAATAGTATATATCTACAGAAAGATGTTTTTTATCATCAGAAAAATGGAAAAATGTTTTAAAATCTCAAAGAAACTTGGAAAAAGATTTGTAAAACTCTTAGAACTTACAGTAGAAATACACAAACAAGGGGGTGGCCCAAATAGGGCTTCAATACTTCTCGTGCCCATGGATTTTTCTCTCATGCACCTGCATAACCTCTACAAGGAAACTGAGGGCGTGCTTGAGCCTTTAATTCTAAGCAAAACACCTAAAAGTCACTGGTTTCAATTTCTAAAATGTGTGAAACCTCTTTTCAGACTTTTGGCTAAACAAAACAAGACATTCAATATATTATTGCGCTTGTATTTTTCCAATATGTTAATAACCAGAATTTTATAGATTTTTATAAAGACCAACAATTGGGAAACTAACTGATGCTGAAAATATAAATTAATTAGTTATGGCGGATTTCATTTCACTGTATCTTATTTTAGGTGAGACCATAAAATCTTGCATGTGGGATGTAAACACAGTAACAGAGAGAATTCACTTAATCAACTTCAAATACAAAACAGTTCAGAGACACAGAGAGGTGCCTTTAGGCTGAGGTGCGAGTGAAAAGAAAACGCTCCCTCTGACAAACAACCAAATAAAATTCCCCACACACAAATTAACAATTCATTACAGAGCTGGAGGAAGGATGAGCGGATCTCCTAATGAAAAATGAAGAATCAGAAAATTAAAGCCAGGAATTATTCAGGAGATTGTCTCCTATAGTCTTGTTGTCTGTTCGGAGGCATCGTGCGCGCTCATGCAGTGGTTATATTGTGATATAACGCGATCCTGAACTGTATCATTAGTGAAGTTTCTTCCTCTCAGGCTGCCCCGCAGGCGCCGCCGCTCTGTGGTGCGTTCACACACACTCAGACACGGTGCGTTAAACGGAGGCTTCACTCCTGCATTGAATATGAGATGACAGGAACCGTAAATCACCTTTAAAAGCAGGAGAAGTGGATTATGGGTGCTGGTATAAGGGCTATAAAGCTGCCTGATGATGAGGGTGGGTAGGGGGGTAAAATGATACGTGTGATGTTGATGATTGATCCTCGAAATAACCTGATGTTGCACCTGCACGTCATCCAAAAACTCCGCAAACATGATAATAATTGAAAGCAAAAATTAGCGCCGCTGACCCTCCACTTGGACCGAGACGAGCTCACCCCCCCATCCTCACCCCACACCCCCACCCTCCCCCTCCGTCTCACCTCCTCCTCCGCCCCCCCACCCCTCTCCCTCTCCTCATAAATCTATTGGTTGTGCTCTCGGCTTCACTATCCAGTGCTTTTCTGCTCAGACTGCAGTTGTGTTTGGGGGAAGTTGGCAGCTGGCGGCTCACGGTGAAACGCTTTCCCCTCCGTCCGTCCCTCCGCCGCTTGGACAGTGGAATTATGAGCAGAGCTGACCCAGCCTACATCACCCTGCTGTCTTGAATCTGTTTCCACACCGAGAGAGAAATTACACACGACCATGGAGATTGGAGTCCGCATCCTCTTGGCTTTCCTCGTCCCTCAGGTAAGACAGGAGAGGACAAGGATGTGTGTGTATGTGTGAGTGTGTGACAGTGGATTTGGGGACAATTTCGTTCAGACGCAGAGCGACCCGACTCTTTTCTCTCCTTTTGAGGGGCTGCTCTTGCGTTCCTGGCGCAGATAGATGGCTTGTCAAGTTTGCCCGGAGTCTGCACACGCAACACACAGTCACACACAGCGGTCACCTGCACTGCCAGAGCCGTCCGCGCCGTGCCCGCAGCAAGTTTACCCCCCCCTCCTTCTCCTTCAGCCTCTCTGTGCGCACGGCTGGCACATTTGTGGCACAGCTCAGGTACCCGAGAGTCGGGTCTGGCGATCAGCACTTTAGGAATGCTTTTCACATTTTTTTATTTTTTTTTTGGCTATAAGAGAAAGAAAGAGGGAGAGAAGAGGGGATGGAGGAGAGGAGGAGTGTGAGAGAAAGAGAAAAGAGCGCAGGCAGGGTGGATCTTATGTCTATGTGCAAATCACGGATCCGGCTCTTGTCTTCAGTCGCATCTATATTCCGCTCAGCCACCAACTTGAGCGTTTCTTTGGGCTTGTGAGTGTGTGTGTGTGTGTGTGTGTGTGTGTGTGTGTGTGTGTGTGTGTGTGTGTGTATGTGAAGCACAGAGGCGGATGGAGGAGAGGAGTGGAGAAAGAGGTGGTGGTGGTGGGGAATGTGTGAGAGAGACAGAAAGAGAGGCAGGGTGAGAGCTAACTTGGCCGCTCTGCTGTGTTATTTGTGGCGGTGTCTCTGGGTATTTGACTCAGTCTATTGCTCTCCGTAGACGCGGATTCTCTCGGGATATTTAATAAAGCCTTAATTCCCCGCTGTGATAGAACCACTCGTCCGTTTGATCTGACTTTAATATGGGGAGAGGGAGAGGTAACTGGGAACAGCTGTCGCTGCCACTCAAGTCTTTAGACGACTTTTTAAATTGAGAAGCACCGATGCTTCTCAGTTTGATGGTTTTTGTGACACTTTTGTGCACTTTTTGGCTCCAGACACCTCGCTGTGTTGGCCAGGTCACCAACTGCCCTGCTGCAGTGCCCATGAGCAAGGATTAATCCAGCTGCAGGGATGCTCCTCTTCCTCATCTTCCAGCTGCCTTGATCTCTGACCCCCTCAGAAGAAACATAATCCCTTTAACAAAGATCAGTACAAACTAGCATTAAAGGGATAGTTCGGATTATTTAATGTGGGGTTGTATAAGGTACTTGCCAATAGTCAGTGGAGACAGCAATCAGCATGCTGCTAGTTTGGAGAAGCAGAGAGGAGTACCAGCAGGGAAGCTCAGCAATGTGCTGCTGTAGACATGGTCAGCAACAGGAGGTATTTTAGCCACTTAAAAAATCAATACACTATATTAACAATACTTTCACCCTGCCATCAGACACTGTTTTAAAAGCCAAATAGTGCTCTCTCTCCAAACCAACCAAACTCCACATCCGAACTGTGTAATTTTAGCTTGCAGAACTCTAGGGATGCTGATCTACTGCTGCCTTGATCAATTTGTTTTTTTGTGTTATTGTGTGACTTTGGTGAATCTGAACCAACCTTTTAAAGCACCCAGGTCACACAATAAAACAGACAAACTCACAGATTGAAGTGGTAGACCAAAAACTCTGGTGTCCAGTGAGGTAAAATGACAGATTTTACCCATGGAGTTTGGTTGGGGAGGATAAAGCAATGTTTGGCTCATATAGCAGCCCTGTTGGAAAATGCTGTCTGACAGCAAAGTAAAGTGGTGAAAAGATTTTAAATACAGTGCACACTCCAGCTGATACTCATTCTTGTAGGTGGGCCTTTTTTAAGTGCCCAAAACACCTTTTGTTGCTGACTCTGTCCACAGCATTAACATTAAAAAACACTTCCACTTCCTCCCACTGTACAAACCTGAAACCGAAACATCCCGTCACGAGTGCTGCCATCTGCACAGTAGTGACCGGCGCTGGAGCTGCGCTTTCGAGTTCCCTCCCACACAGTCGGCTGACTCAATAACAAGCAGGGCTCAGCTGTCAATCATGGCATGAGACCCTGATTTTAAATCGTCAAATATTTAATTAAAACCAAACTGATCAGAAAACTGAACACTCGAACAAATGCCAGCATGACAAGATATGACAGAAACCATCTTCGGGAAAATTTGACATGTAATTTGATGTTTTAGTTTGGCCCATCTCCTACCTGTAAACATTAAGGATTTATGATCTGTACTGCAGCCCTCCACCGGGGGGCTCCACTTGGCTTCACTTTTGGGAGCTCTAATGTTGCCCATTTCTATATATACAGTCTAAAGATCACAGCAGTTCATTGCTTGGATTAGCTTCTCCTAATTGGCGGCATGGTGACCGCCATCTTCTGAAAAGTACGACATACCACCCCACATTAAATAATCCAAACTATCCCTTTAAAGTCACCAACGTGTATTTAACTCTAATGAGAGTGGCACTTCTTGTGGCGTGCTGCAAATGTTTAAACGGCACCTAATTTTAAAATAACCTAGCTGAGAGTATTTCCAAACGCAGCAGCAATGGGAGAGCCCCGAAGCGTGGCAGGCAAACAGCTCATTTGGGAAACTCTGTGTTGTTGTGCTGCTTCTGTATGTGTATGTGTGTGTGTTGTGTCCTCCTTCTCCTCTGGATGTATTGAGAGGCCACAGACAACACAGCTCATTTGGTATTTCTCGTCTGACCTGTGTAGGCTTAGTGCACATATTCTGCTGTGCATTATTCATTTTTAATTGGATAAGTCGTCGGTTCACTTCCACGTTGTAGTTCGATCTACTGATGTGAGGCGTTCATGATTCAGGCTAATAGTGCCTACAAAGAAATTATTTAAGTCTCTGTGTTATTGATTAGCCCCTGCCCCCCTCCTTTGCAAACCGCCCACCCCTAAACACACACACACACACACATGTGTGTACTATTGAGGAAGCCTTTCCACAACCAAGACTCATTCACAATTCTGCGGTGGGAGATCAGTCAAAGACACACACTCGCTCAAACAAAATGCCAGATCTCGGAGGCATAGACATAGTTATGACAGGTCCCAGTGAACACCAATTATTAGTTATGTAGGACACACACATACACACCATTTGGTGTATATTTTACCAGCAATGTGTTGGATATACAGTTGAATGAGTTACTTAGCCAGGGTTTCCCAAACTTTTTCATGTCAAGGACCACCAATATAGATGCACTTTAGACCATGGACCCCAATTTGAGATGATTTGAGCGTCTTCATAGTTAATCAAAAATCAAAACAAGATCACTATAAATTAGAATAAATCCAAATGGCTGACCCTATTTCTTTCCTTGTTGTTCCAACTTCCAAAAAATGTGATAAAAGTTAAGATATTCTGTTCCTCCTATTGCTGGGGACCCCCTACAACCCACTCAGGGACCCCAGATTGAAAGCCATTGATTTAGGCTATTGCATTGTGAAAGTACAGTAACAAGGTCAAAGACGAAGTTATCAGAACCATGGGTAGCACTCTGATGGTTAAAGTCATAACATGAACTAATAGAGTCGTCAGCGTACATTTTACTCATCATGATTGTATATCTGTATGTGGTAAAGATAGAAAGAAAAAAAAAGAAAACCATGGTGAAGATGGGTTTTAAGGGCATATATAGCAAATGGCACCAATTTCAACATAATGTCACTTCTTTGAACAATAGACTGCATATTAATTAGTGGACGGAGCTTGAGGGTCTGAACATGAAGCCAGTGTGCAACTGCCTTAAACCTGGATGCTTTCTAATGGGGTGACTCCACTGGTTGCAAAAGAAGCGCGATTGTATGTACTCTTATGGCAAAATGACCCTGCATCTCATTTGATTTATGACCTCAGTAAACAGTTTCCTAATGAGTTTATGGTCTCAGTTGCTAGATTCAAACCTTCTTCAGTACAGCATGACATTAATTTAGTAAATTATGGTCCCATTTAGAGAAAAATAGACGACAAAAGTGCAAATGCTTGAGGGCAGGGCTGCCTTGTGATTGACAAGTGCGTCCATCCAGTGCAACACACACAAAACTCAGATCAAACTGTCAAACTAGACAGTACTGCTCAGATATGAATCAAGATTATGTTACTGGATCACCTATTTCTCCACAAAAATGTTTTCAGAAACATATTTTAGTGTGCTGTTTAGCTGTAATACAAGAAAGATTGGGACCGAGTGGTCCCCATTATTTCCTGCTGTGCAAAAGGGCCAAAACCAAGCGCTGCTCAGAAGTGGTAGCTGTAAATATTTAAATACCCCAAATGTAAATGATTCCACAAAGCCAATTATGCACAGAAAACTTATACCATATATTAACGTTTTCCCCTCCAGTGATCCAACGCTTGGCTTTCCAGCTTGTTCCCACACAAAAGCACATGCACATTTGTAATCAACTTGTGAACGCACCACTTATTCCACCTGATGCATCATCACCACATGAACACTGTAAAAAAAAAAAAAAAAAACCTGCCTCACTCCCCTCTCAGAATCACAGGAACGTCCAGCCTCGCCACCGTATAGCGTGTGTGGGATCCAACAAGGTGCTCGTATTTATAGACGCTCAGGTAGAGAGCCAAGTTCTTCTCCACAATAAGCTGCAATACACACCTACCTTCCTCCGACCGCCCACTCACACACACCCACATATGGGCACACACACCAGCAGCAGCAGCAACAGCAGCAGCAGCAGCAGCAGCAGCAGCCCCCTCCTTGGCAATAAATCCCTGTTTTCCAAATGAAACGCTAAGCAGTCTCTCCGGGTGGAGCAATGATTCAGAATAAGCACAGCACAGCTGGGAGCTGCAGGTGCAAGTATTCTTTATCCCCCTTCCCTTTTCTCCTTTTCCCACTTTGATTCCTCCTCCCTGTCTTCCCTCCTCTTTGTTTGTCAGGTTTATTTGTTTTTCCTCCCCTCAGCTTTCACCTCCTCCCACCCTGTGAAACTAGTCTTTTACCTTAATTAACATGATTTATCAACCCTAATCCGCCTTTTATTTCCTCAAAATGCTCTCACTACGCTCTCTGTCTGTTTCCTTGTCTCCGTGACTCTCTCTCTCTGTCTCACCAGTAGACGGAGGATGACCGTTATACTCACAGTTTAAATTCTGGGCTGGCACCTGGGCGTGTCTGAAGGAAGATTTGCTGTCATGGACGTTTATGGGTGCGGTGACCAACGGACTGTTAAAGTTCCTGTTTAAGCCGCCGCAGGCACTGAGAGAGAGACAGATAGACAGGAGAGAGGGGAGGTCATGGTCTCCAGGAAAAAATGGTTAAAGTGTGGCGCTTAAGACGGACAGTTGCCATGGTGTCCTGTCACTCATAGAGAGTGTTGACCTTCGTGCTGCCACGTACACACACACATGCACACACACACACACTCGCTCAAGGATGCCTGACACACACACACACACACTTTTACCCTTCTTGGTCTCCTCTTTGCACGGTCTTAGAAGCAGTTCATTCACCATTTCCACACGGCAGCCACATTCCTCTGACATCACACTCAGAGCAGCAAGCTCAAATGTCCTATTTCTGTGTTACAGGATGATCACTGTTGGGCAAGTTACTCAGGAAGTGTAATAAGCTACTTTTTTACTCATTACTCCTTTAAAAAGGAATTAGATTACTTTGCTTAAGTAACGTTACTCATAATATCACTGTTGTACCTTGTTAGTGGCCCTGTTGTTGAACTGCTGATTCAGTGAACCATTAACAGCTAGAAAGTTTTGTTGTCAGCTGTCCAGATGTCGGCTGTGGTGGAAACAAAGTCAACCTTTTTGAGCGTAGCCTACTTTTATTTAAGCCTAGAGAACAAACATGCTTGATGTCATCACGCAATGTGATGTGAGCTACTGTTAACGTTAGCTAACTGTCTTGCTGTCCAAGTATGCAAGCTATAGGCAGCTAAAACTAGAACACAGAAATACGACATTTGAGCTTCCCACCATGACTGTTAACCTGACACAACAGCTGTCCCGAGAAACTGTTCGGAAAAGGGCGAGCACTTTCAAGAAAACCCCTGGCAGGTGATTGGATAAACCATCTGTCATGTCTAACACGGGCTGACTTCAGCCAATCAAGATCAACTCACCGAACCGAAGCCAGCTGGAAGACAAGCAAAAACATCTTTTCCAGCAATAAAAGCCGTCAGTGCCGTTCTTTTCTCTTCTTTCAGTGGAGAAATACTCTCCGCTTCTGATTGCTGGCAGTAGTCCCTCCTAGGATGCTGATTGGCTCGCACCGCCTCTGGTGTGGACACAAACAGATAACTCGGAGCCTGGCAATATGGTTTCTTGCGTGACCTCATGATCTTGTGAATCCAGCTGACTCGCAAGGTAGCCTGACTTTGACATCAGAGAAAAATGGCTGCCATGTCAATATGGTGAATTGATCTAGAATTATCAAAAAGAGAGAGGACGCAGCCATTCCGTGTGTGTGTCGGCACCATTTATCATTCAGGAGTGCAGCAACAGGTGTGAGAAATGAGATCACACACATATTCCAGGTCCATGCTGTGTTCAGCGCCGCAGTCTTTTATCTCCATCGTTTTCCCATTTCTAGGTTGAACAATTTCTAATCATATAGGTTCATTGTTCACTCAAATCAACCTCTGCCAAGGATAATGATGGATGCTTGGCGTGTATGGAACCCCTGTGGTTCCTGTACAGATGGAGACGTGATATGTCCATCAATGAATCATCCTTTCAAACAATAGACCCCCAACTGACCTCCTGTTTCTCCAAAGAAGGTTTCTGTGTGTGAAGTGTCCTTTCAGACCCGCCACCCTTCTGTTACAGCGTGCTGTTTCAGTGATGGGCTTTTTATAATAGAGTCTGGTTAAGGGGCAACAGTATGACATGCTACAAACGCTAATGGTGACACTAATGAGGAACGCCAGTCATTAAGGCAGGATGATTTCTTTCTTTCTGTCTGTATTCTGTTCCCCTGACTGGAGAGACTGTCTGTCTCCCTCGCACGTTCTCACCCTCTTCTCATTCTCCCCTCATCTCCCCTCACGCTGCCGCCTGGTGTTTCAGCTCTCACAGTCGAGCTGCTGGAATAAAGGGCTAGAGTTTTGAAAAAATTGCAGAGAAGTTTGCAATTTAACAGCCTACAGAGACACACAAACACTCAGAATAAAAAGAGCATGAAATGGGTCAAGTGAAAGAAGCCCAATACCAATCTAGACTTTGCTGTCTAAATGTACCCTGGTGTTACAGTGGTTCTAACAATCGGCTGGCAAATAGGCTTTCTAGTGAGGGGCTTTGAGGTTTCAGTCTCCCTCCAAACCTACTTATCTGTGCTGTTTCCTGTGTGAAAGCAAATAGCGGACCACAATCTGTGGTGCTACAGTGCTCTTTGGAGGCTTTTCTTATTTTTTTTTTTTGGAGTCAGTGGTTATTGACAGAAAACATCTAACTCTAAAAGCTTCCTGTGAATACACACACGCGCACACGCACGCGCGCGCACACACCAACACACACACACACACACACACACACACACAAACACACACACACACACTTGTGTCACTATTTTCATGGGGATCTGTCATTGATATAAAGCATTCTCTCACCCCTTACCCTAAACCTACCAGACACAATCAAGTACCTACTATGTGTCACCCTAACCCTACCTACACCTTAACTCTATCTATCCTACTCTTATCCTTACTAGGGCTTAGCACTCAGAACCTTTAAGGTATCGATTGAAATAACCCAGTGCCAAGTAGTATTGAAACCTCTTTAGTCAAACAATACCTGCATTCGTTCCTTTTCGTTCCCATATCCAGAAAAAAAAGACTATTTATATGGTTTTGCTTAGGGATGTTCCTGGCAACTAATTTCACTGTTGATTAAACACAAAATTTAATGTAGACTAGTCAACTAGTCTAACAGTAAATAAACACTCAGTTACAATTGAGCACAATTTATTAATTGATAATGTTAGAGTCCGTTGGAAAAAATACTCTGCAAATTAAGAGTCATTTGAAGCCATTTATCAAAGTCTACAGTCGCCAAACCATATTTTAAACGCAGCTGAAATGCAAGCAACTTTGCGCTGTGCAATAAAAAAAATTGCATATTAACCTACGAAACATGACAACAACTCTAAATGCTTCAGCTTTTCAGATAGAAGAGGATCACAGTGTCGGCAGATAAATGACCCAGAGCTGATGTTAGCTGCCAGCCTGCTACACAGTGTTGCTAGCATTAGCAGTGCTAGCAGCAGCAGCATGCTCTGCTTGCAGGTTAATGTCCATGTCTATGCTGAATGTTGTTACACGTTGCTCCAGTTGAGTGATCAGTTTATATCAGTTTATGCTGTCACAGTCTACATTCAACGTTATTTCCATTTTCTAAATTAAAACCCTGCCAAACCACGCTGGTTTTACAAGCTGTCATATGACAATATATACGACTTTGCTGATAAAAACATCTGGGGTTGCTTGGGCCATCAGGGCATACGTGCTAATGGCATACAGCAAGAGGGGCTGCTGTCCGTTGGGGCCTTAGCCCCAACTAGTGGTGGGCAGTTGCATAACATCATAGCGGCAACAGTTAGCTGACATTGTGCATGGATAAAATATTGATAAATAGTTTAACCGACTAGTATTTCTGGTGCCAACTAGCAAGGATAGCAACGTTTAATTGTGTAGTTGACTAATCCCTAGTTTTGCTTACTGCCAGTCACTGCAAGCATTCCTCATAGAGAAGAAACCTTCGAATAAAGGAATCAAATGAAGTAGTATCTGTATCACTTTAAGGGTACTGGTACTGGTATCATAATTTTTTACATACCCAGATACCCAGCCCTAATCCTTAGCCTACCTATGCCCCTAACCTAGGACTGGGTATTGTTAAATAAATTGCAATACCAGTGCCACTACCAATAATGATACCCTTGAAGAGGTATCTACACCAATGGACTACTTAATTCGATAGCTTTTTAAAGTCTTTTTTCAACTTTCGAACATTTTGGTGGCCTGTCAGCACCCTGAACTGTCATCTCTATTAAATACACCACATTTGACACACCACCACAGACTGTATGTAGCTGCTAACTGTAGCTGCAGTAGTGGGCCAATCACACGTTGCTTCAAATAAGAACACTTGTGGTGACTGGCTGCGAACAAGACTGCACAGATTGTATCCCTCACCCTAAAACCAAGTCTTAACCCTCAAACACCCCTTTAAACTTGTGGGTTCCACCATTTTGGCCCCACAAAGCTGATCGGACCCCACAACTATAGTGGTCTTCCAGTTTTTGGACCCCACAGGTATAGTATTACAAGCACACTGGCCAAGACAAACTTCAAAGCTGCGTGGACGCAGAGAGTCATGCATTAACACACCTGTGCACTGTTTTTTTCCCTTTTCTTTCCATGAGAGAGTCTGAAACACAGAGACTTACCAGAGCAAATTCCCCTGTGACTGTGGTTGAGCAGCACTGCGCTGTAATGGGCTATAAGGTCAAACGCTATCTTAACTCCGCTGTGGGAGGGTGTGACCTTTGAGGGAAACACAGTCTTCTTCAATCTTCTTTCCCTCGACGTCGCCGCCACGCTCTCCTGAGGAAGGGAGTGGACGAGGAGGAGGGTGAAGCGAGGAAGGAGGACAAGGGATAGAGATAGCGAGAGTGGCAATTAACGTAAATATGTACCCTTAGCACTCCATTAGAATCCGCCTGTATTTGATATAAGTGGCCTAATTATGCAAAACGCCAATGGACGAGTGAAATGTGCCAAGTGGAAATTTAAAAAAAAGAGAAAACTCGGCGTCCTAGGAGAGTGGATTAATGGCTTATTTGTGAGTACTGATGAGTTTTAGTGGGTAGAGAAAGCCAAGAAGAGACAGACAAACGCACATGGAGGCACACAAAAGGCCTCAGTAAGCATGTGTGAAGGACACAGTGGTATAATACGATGCTGTCCCTCCAGTTGATCACACTTTCATCTCAGCTTGTTCTCCTCTTGTCAATTTTGTGGTCAGACGGGCACATGTAGAATGGGTGTCAGACAAAGAGTCATATAGATACCCAGCTTGAGATAACGGCATAAAGAAAAAACTCCTCCTCCCCCTACAAAAAAATAACCCCCTGATGACAAAATAAAAAGTGTGTGAGGAAGACAGACATGGTTCACACCCCTTGTCTCTCAATTTCTCCGTCTCTCTGCCTCCTCCTCCTCCTCCTCCTCCGCCATCCGCTCTGACAAACACTCTCTGTAACACATTACAGATATTCATGAGTTATTCACCCACTCTGTTTGTCTGTCTCTTTGCCACACTCACAAACATCCAGATATGTCCTCCCCTCTCTCTTTCTGTCACACACACACATACACACACACACACACACAAGCTCGAGCCTATGTTTGGCAGGAGGCACAAGCTTCTTTTTTTCAGCGTGATTGCGATGACTCCTCTCTATTGCCGCGGAGTGTGTGAAGCCGCCAGCAGCACAGTGGGAGTATTCATGTTAAAGGGCTGGTACTGCAGGCTCCCGTTTCTTCCACACGAGTAGTTTTGCTGATGATAGTAAGAGGCGATGATACTGTAAAGTTGCATTAGCCTTTCAGCGAGCGGTCCACCATTGTTGGCGTGATGCACTTTTATTTAGATAAAGTATTAGATTAGAGCGTTGCAGACCATTCTTGAGTCCTGAATCAGGGCCACTTAGCAGAGGTCACTGAATAGCTAGCTTTTCATCACTGACTGCATTGTTAATTGTAGCCACAGGGTCAAAAGAGGGTGATGGAGGTTTCTGCCAGCTGCACTTGATCTATTTTTCATGAGTGTGTTGGTAGGTGGGTTGCTCCATAGCGGTGTTTCTGCAGATAGATAGTGTGTCCCTGGCTGTAAGGTAGCTAAATTGGTAGGTGACAAGTAAACTGAAATATATATAAATCAAGACTTGGCGTTCTCGTCTGCATATTCCTATTCAGGAGGAAGAAGCAAAAGAAATTGGCTCCTCTTTTTTCCTGCCCTCATATTTACTTGCACTTATCTAACTAAATGAAGCATTGGGGAGGAAAATTCAAAATGCTAACAGTTATCCACTGTGCTGTAATAAGTACCTCGGGGTGGAAACACACCACTAGGTTTCAACCTGACCTAGCCCCAATTAGGCTTTACACACAAATTTAGACATGAGCACCTAAAATAACACTTGTGTGTGTGTGTGTGTGTGTGTGTGTGTGTAGGTGTGTGTGTGTGTGTGTGTGTGTTGCTTTTTTTTGTGTTCTTGCTTTCTCTGAGGTCCTCGATGCAGATGTTTTTTCAGGGTGGCAAGTTTAGAGTTTAATGAGGTCTGGAAATTTCTGAGTGTATATCTGAACATTCAACTGAGAGTATATGATGCATAGCCTGCGGTATGCTTACCTTGCACTATCCCCTATAGATCAGTCTACCGCTGGCATACTAATATGGAGTTTTTCCTGCTTAACATGAGGCGAATGTGGCAGAGTTGGAACCAAGTCATTGTTTTGCAAATCACAAGTCTTTGCACTCAAGTGCCAAATCAAGACTGTCAAGTCTCAAGTCCTAAACTATGTTTATTTTCAAGTCTTAAACATGTCGTAATGTGGTTGTCACCAAATGTAATGCCATTTTAACAGTGGGGCCCAGACTGACCATTATTCTGCAATTTCCAAGTTGGTTTATTGCATCTCCTTCTGTAATTTTTGGCCTGCACATTTTCCATACTGCAGTTTTGTTTTCTGTTAACCACTTTGAAGTTTTGGTTTTGGTACTTGTGTCCTACCAGTGCTCAGTAACATAAGGTTAACTCTTAATGGTTCTCTCCTGCACCTTGATTGGATGCTGCCAGGGATGTAGCACAAATTTCAGGTCCATAGGCACTCTCGATGGGATCAGTCACTGTTCATTCTTGTGTCTATGGGCCCTCCTCACTTGGGGATATTGCTAATAAAGAGTCAACTTGCTCGGAATGAACACTGTTAATGTGAGTTAATTCAGGAAATGAACATATACACGGCACACTTTTTAAATAACGTACTTTTTAATCTTTGAGCTAGGGGGGAAGGTGTCAAGTATTTTCAGGTCAGAATGCTCAAGTCCAAGTGAAGCCATGAGTCAGCGGTGTTAAAGTCTTAGTAGAACTGTAAGTCTTTTTTGATTTTCTCAGGACGAGTCCAAAGTCTAAAATCTGACTCGAGTCTGAGTCATCTGACTCAAGCCCACGCCTCTGGAAAGTGATAACTCAACTTACTGAACCAAAAATAAAAAGTAAAGGAGTTCTACAGATAACCTCATCTGTTACCTTTGCTATCAAATGCAGTATGTTATTATAGTATGGTGGAGAAAATGTACACAGAAAAACTGGAAAAAAAAAAAAAAAAAAAACAGGGACAGCTGTGCAGTCTAATGCAATACAGCATATAAGCCCTGAAATAAATCCTGGATTTATGAGGCTCATATTCAAATTCAGAGTCTGCTGAGACTTTAATAGAAAGGTGTGGATTCAAGTGTTGCATTTACATAGCAGTGTCTGTATATGTATGTATGTATATATGCATTAACAGACAAATTCAGTTAGTGAATGCCTGACAAAATAGAAGATTAGTTGGAAGCAGAGGCTTGCGTCATGCTGATTAATCATGAATGCTGTTTGGGCTGCATTCTTTATGCACATGCACATACACACACACATATTTCTGCTGACCAGTGCACTTTGAAAAGCTTCTCATTTCTCACTTGCTAATCCGCTGTGATTGTTAAATTCTTCCCTATTATAATTCTGTGTTGACACTTGTTTTCAATGTGCCATTTTCCACTTGATTCGTAACTGATCTCAACGTTAGTGTTAGAAAAACACATCAGATGCTGTGTTACTATAAGAGATAAACAGGGCTAGACCTGTTTTTGCAACTATCAAGGTAGCTGAAAGTGCTACATATGTCTGAATCCTGGATAATCATACCAGATGTATCATCACCTTGACTCTAACACTGCTTTTAAAGCTGCGGTGGAAACTGATCCTCAGATGTGCCACTTTACTCTCGGAGCATGTGATGTGATTGTTTGAAGGCATCGGCCCTAGTTTTTCATTCTCTCCCAACATGGCTCTGGGGTTTTTCACTTCACTCCGTGTTCAGCAAGTGTCTTTGAAGTAATCAAATCCCTCGCTGCTGTTGAACGGAACTGATAGCTGAGAAGGTCTTCTTGACTTTTACAAGAAATCACTCCAGCTTACTCACTTTATCCTTTTCTGCTCCACGGCGTTCCTTTCCCCATTTTTCTTTTCATCAGCTCCCCTTTCTTCAGTTCCTCTCCCGAACGTGTCTCTAGTCTTTTCCTCCTCTCCTCACTTGGTAGGTAATCCACACAAGGCAGCGTAGCGGCTACATCTGATTTTTGCCCTTGCTCTCCCTGTCTGTTAGCTCCATCCTACATTATCCCTGCTTCAGTGTAGCAGGAGACTTCAGGTGGGGGGAAATATTTGACCCATGAGAAAAAAATCAATGTTTCTGTCTGCTCTGGTGCACGCAGTACCGCCCCTGCTGCCTAGATGGCGACAAAATGCCAGATATTCTTTGAAGGGCTGTCAAGGATAATTGCCACTCAGATCCACTTAGTGCATAAACTGTGTGTGCGTGCATGTGTGCGCGTTTGCTCACGCATTTATGCCAACGTGGTCCCCGGTAAGAGTGTTTTGCAAAGGTGCTTTGTAGAGGTAGAGTGGCCATTTAAACCCCTGAACCCGACTGTCAAGAAAGAGACAGGAATTGGAGGACTCATTTGAAGCGGGCACACAAAGCACTATATTGATGCCTACGCAGGCAGGTCGCTTCAAGGCAATTAGAATAGCTCTTCCCACTTATTGCTTTTGATGTCAGCGTGTGGGGGAATGAGAGAGCCAACTTTTGCCTGCCACTGACAGAGAGGGCTGCCACTTCAGTTGAATTCCTTTAGACACAATTAATGTCGTCCTCCATTCAGAGGTTTATCTCGTATTAATACAGGCAAGTCCGAGGATTTGAGCTTACAAATGAATTAAATGATGGGGCAAAGAGAATTACGTTGGGGGGAAAAAAAGGCAAATCCAAGAATGGTGCCATTGGATTGGATTGGTAATGCCCTTGTCCATGATAGTGAGATGTGCTGGTTTTACTATATTTTGAAGCCGTTTGAAACTCTCTGCAAGTGGTGTTCCTGATGATCCTCACTTTGATGTTACTTTTCTGCAATATTTAGGCCGGGGGAACATCGTAGAACTGCTATATTTGACACTTGCAATACATCACAGTTTCCTATGTACACAGCAAAGCTCTCTTCATTCAAAATGAAAGGATTCCCTTCTACAAAGCTTCGTCTTCGCATTGCTCTGATGCTGTAGTCAAAACCCCTGCTTGTGAGAGTTAGTCATTAAGAGGCCATAGGCTATTTCTAGGGAAAATGAAACATTGTTGGGACTTGAAAGACAGATGTGACGGGGTTTGTGATAAGACAGAAATCTCTTTGATCACCCCGTCTTGTGTTTTCCTCCAATAATCCGATTCACACTGATAGCGCCATGCTTGCGAGTACCCAGTCCACCACCGTTAACTACCATGTGGTGCATAAGCTGCCCATTAGCTTCTAATTGTGTGTTGTTCATGTGCATCCAGACTCATCTGTGCTACTATTTGCGTACACTTTGATCTAAGGAGATTCTTCCGGGACCGTCTCAGCGAGTTCCTGCATCGGGCGATCCGTGCAGGAATTTGTCCCGCAGACCTGAAGTAATTAAAACATACAGTTTAGGGCACGGCTCTCTCAATCCATTTGGATAAGTGCTTGGATAGCTGTTTGCAAGTACACTTAAGGGCTTTTGGTGAAGTTGGTTGTGCTGCAAAGGCTCATGGGAAGGCTGAGGCAGCAGTAATGAATGTAAAGATGAGGCTGGCTTTGGCCGAGTCCTGGCAAGGTGAGTGCAGTGATTTCCACAGGGATGCCACATCTGCCTCCTCACACACACTTGCTGTGACTAATTCCAACAGCCGGAAGATACAGAGTTGTCAGAAGTAAAAGGATTATGCAAAAGTTTTGGTAACACTTACATGAAAGCTCTTGTAATTTGCCTAAGTTTATACATAATAAGGTCTTCATGAAATGGTTATTAATAGCATCATAAACATGTTTATTGTTAGATTATGAGACATTTATTAACACTTATAAGAAACTTGTCAACAGTTTTTAGATTGCCTAAAGGTATAATACGTAACATGCCCTCTGCCTGTATTTCCTTATTTCTCTCATTGTGTTGCCATGCTCGGGATGCTTTACCAACCTAATGTCATTATAAAATCTTTACTAAGCTTTTGTTGTAGATTTCTACATACTTTATTACGCACTCATTAAAAGTGAAATATTCTTTTTGGGGGTACTGGATCTTCCATCCATCGTCCGTAACCACTTATCCTTGATGGGTCACGGGGGAGCTGGAGCCTATCCCAGCTGACACTGGGCGAGGTACACCCCAGACAAGTTGCCAGTTCAATGCAGGGCTGACACATAGATACAGACCACCATTCACACTCACATTCATACCTACAGGTAATTTAGACTTATCAATTAACCTATTGTGCTGCATGCCTTTGGACTGTGGGAGGAAGCCCAAGAACCCACACGGACATGAGGAACATTCAGAGTCCGCACAGGAAGATCCTGGTCCAGCCCCAATAAGTGCATAGTTAACTACGAAAAAGTGTATAATAGTATACAGAAATGTTAATAAAGAAACAGGAAAAGCTCAGTAAATGTGTAACAGTGACATAATAGGTAAGATAGTAATGGTGTTATAAACTATTATAAGAAACTCTTTTATTAGGCCTTTATTACTGTTCTTAAGCAGTCTATAAACTATTAACACGTTTCTTAGAAGTGCTTATAAAACAATAAACATACGTATGATACTATTATTAACACTTGCATAGTGTTATTAACACATATTAATTTAATAAGGACCTTATAAGGGCCTTATTAACCAAAACAGTTAACCAAAGTTTCTCCCTGATGACAGTGATGTGCACTGATCTTATAGAGTTGGCCTCCGACCTTCTCATTATCTCAGCTTCACCTCTTTTATCAGCTATAGGGGAGTTTCAGTCATGCTATAGGCTTCCCACTGCACAGATTCTCTGCTGACTGGATTTGATTTTCATTAGGATTGCATGTCTTCACTGTCACATCCTCTCCCCACCTTGCACGCTTTACTGGACACAATTTTCCGCTGCGGTGGCCCCCATACTGACGGCTTGGTTTTTCACGCCGCAGTAGAGTCACACCAGGTGGCCGGTTATCAGTGCATTCACCATTACAGGGCCCCGTGTGGTTGACCTGCTCAAAGAGGGCTTTTCTGCCTTTCCTTGAGTCTCACTAGGAGACACGCTCCACTGCCGTGCTGGGACAAGCCACCTACAGAATTACAGGAACTCTAGCAGCCTGTCACAAGTCAAACAGTGTACGGCACAGACCCGGGATGCGCGGGTCACACACATCCTCACACACTCACATACACGCACACACTGTTGACAGACAGTTGAAGGCTGAGACAGTACAGGCTGATGTTACTGCTCCGCAGAGGGTTTGAAGGATCGATGGGAGATAATTATTTCTAATGGAGCCAGAGGAGAAAGGAGAGTGTCCTTTTCAGCCATAGCTAGAGTGTGTGTGTACACATGGCACTAGGAGTATTTGACTAAGATCTTTTTTTCTTTGGGATTTAATTAACCACAAATGAGTGGACTGGATGTTATTAAAAATCCACTCTTATATCACAGTGAAAAATGGGCAGCCTTTAGGTTCAACAGTTCAAGTGAAAACATCCAAGTTGCTCTGTTTTGTAAGAGAAGACATCAACACGCAGTATGCCTGGATTTGCATTTTGACACAGAAAATAATCATCAACAGTTATGTGAATTTCTAATAGTGCTATTTATCTATCTAGATAGTTTTGGTGTGAGTTGAGGAGTTTGGGAGATATGGATGGCACTCGGCTTGTGATGATCAAAACACCAGAAATAATGACCCGGTAACACAGACGTTGTTGTGACCAGTTTCATGTGGGAACTACTTTCTTTCTGCTAGAAAGAAAGAAAGAAAGGAAGCCCTACATCAAACTGCTCACAGCAAGGTCTGTGGATTATTTTGAGTAACCAGGTCATGATTTCTGGAGAGAGGCACTGGTGTTGAATTTTTCAAATGTATTTTTTGGCACTTTCTAACCCCACAAGCTGAGTGCCATTTAGTCACATTGTACTGGAGAGAAGGCAGACATCTCTACAGCTGGTATCTCCAAAAACTCAACATCTCACACCAGAACTATCCAGATCAGGGGTCCTTAGCTGATAGAGAGATGGAGCAATGGCTCCCTACTATATAGTATACTGCACTGAATATTTTTGGATCTTCTCGTTTGCCCCTATCCATAGGTGCTAAGTCAGCGGCAGTTGTAGCATGGCTAATGTTCGGTGCTTTAGCCTCACTCGCTGCACTTTCTCTGGTGGTTTCTGAGCTAGACGGTAAGTTGCTTGTGAAGTTAAAACATGACACACAAGAGTGTTTGTACACCTTAGCTGTTAATTATACAGCTGGCCAATATGTTTCGTGGCTAATTAGTTCACTGTTATGGCTAGGTGCTGCACAGTTGCACATAGATGTAGCAGGTTAGCGAGCTCAGATGATTGCACAAGGATTCATGTGTAATCTTTTATCCCACCTACCTTTATCATACCTTTTATCTTATATTAGTGTATTTTGGCCATATTTTGATGTTTTAAAAAGAAATTTTCCAAAAATTATCAAACATTAATTTGGTCATGGCCCCATGATCTAGATGGATAAATAGCACTCCCTTTCAAGCTGTGCCTTGTCTTGTGTGAGCGTCTGTATCTCCAGAGCTTCACACCATCTCCTGTTTGGGTATTCAGGACAAGAATGTGCGCATTCATTATAGCTGCAGTGTGTTCCTACCTACAAAGGACATGGGCTTAAATTAACATGGCTCTACCTGTGATTTATGATATTCTGCCTTGGCCTAGTATGGCTCCCTTACAGTGCGGGCAGTCTCTGGCTGGCTGGTGCAGACACCTACAGTATGTCACCATGCTCCTCACATAGTCTACTCGTTTTGTCAAACACATACATAAAAAGTCAGAAACAGTCTTGTAACGATACGCTAATTATGGTGTAGATTTCTGTTGTGATGGCTCCAGCATGCTTAAACCAACGGCATCACATAATGGAGAAGGTAAAACAAAACCTTTCACAGGGGAAAAAGGGGAAAGAGAGTGAAGTTTGACGCAGTGGAGTCTGTTTTTCAATAGTATCTGTACATACAGACGACATATTATGCTGCACAGATGGACATGGATGTGATGAATTGCAGTTCAGATATCTTTTGACATGTTGTGAAATACTTCTTGCTGAGGGTTGGATGAGAAGATTGATACCACTCTCGTAGCTCTCTGCACATCCAATATGCAGCTACAGCAGAAGACAATTAGCTTAGCTTAGCATGAAGACTGGAAGCAGGAAAAATGATGCCCCATGTATGGCTCTGTCCAAAGCAAAAGAATCCACCAACCAACTCCCCTAAAGCTCTATAATTAACACAGTAAATCTTGTTTGTTTAATATGTGCAAACTCAAACTGTAGAAACTAAAGGAAGTCACTGACCATGAAGAAGTCCAGTCCATAACCCTGTAAAAAGGGTTTGGCATCATGGGGGTTGCCATCATGGTTTTTGGTGGGTGACGTACTGTGAGCTTGGGTGGTGCTTGGTTTTGCATTTCTCAGTTTCTCATATTACAGCTAAACAGTACACTAAAATATGTGTCTGAGAATGGACGACCGGTCGCAAACTTTTGTGGATTACAGCTAAACAGTACACTGAATTATGCTTCTAAAAAAACTTTTACGGGAGAAAAAGGCAAAGCAGAACAGAATCTTGACCCATATTTGATCAACACTGCCTAGTGTGTTGCACTGGACGGACTCACAATGATCTGTCAATCATAAGGTAGCCCTGTCCTAAAACTGCTCTTTGTGACCATAATTTATAACATGAATGACTGAGACCATAAACTCATGTGGAAACTGTATACTGAGGCCATAAATCAAGTGAGAAGTAGGGTCATTTTGCTGTAAGAGCACAAGAAACCAGTGGTGTTGCCCCATGCTGGCCAGGAGAAAGAATGCAGGTTTAAGGCTTGGCTTCACTTTTCAGACCCAGAAACTTGGCTATGGTAAAACTACAAATTGTTGTTGTGAGATTTGTATGTGCTGGTAGATGGATTGTAATACCTATGGATGAGATAGAGGTGATGTTAGCTCCAGACAAGGACAGAAATGATGAGGCAACTGTTTTCCTCAGCTCAGATGATTAGCAAGCACTCAGCTTGTAATAGAGTAGAATAACGTAAAGTCAAATACAGGAGTATCAGTGTTTTTAATGCTGCAGTGGACATTCAGAGCAGCTAGCAACAGCAACAGCAATGTTCAGCAGTGTAGCTTCAATTGGATAACAGTATTTTTTCAGCCTGTATTTCAGCTGCAGTTACCAGCTAGTAGTTGGCAGTTTGCAATAGGATTTAGCAGCCGTAAGAGCACAAAGTCATTTGAGAGAAATGGGGGAATGTTAACAGCTTAATATTCAGGGCCTGTATGATTGTTTTACCTTAACACCTCTGAGGCCTATTTCATTCTCTCTCCCACCTGAACATTTTGTGTTTTGCAATGCAAAAACTATGATACAGATGCAAACAAAGCACTGCACTTGAGCTTTAATAGCGCAGCTCTTTGAGGCACAGGAGTCAACCATGGGAATGCTCAAATAATTTATTTATAAAGGGCTACAGCATTCACCACCAATACTGAGTTTAATTCTAAACATTCACCAACCAAAACACTTTATAAAGGTAATGCACATGTCAAGTGTTTGACTGCACCACAGGTGCTTCTTGATAACTCTCAACATCAATAGCACGGACAATTTATTCTCTCTCCGAGTCTGAATATGAAGAGGCACCAGCACTTAACTTTGTTTTTGCAGTGGGTGGGAGGAAGCTGCTTCTGCTGTTCTATGCTGAAGTTGGAAAGTAACTTAACTTAGCCAAGAAGTGATAATGACTGCGTGGGAGAGCAGACATTAAAATTATGTTGCCAAAATGAGAAAGTATACAATGTAGTTTATGATGTTTTACTCATTTTTTTTAATGTTTTGAGAATAAGATTTTTGCATTTATATCATTATCTAAATGTTTCGATCAGTGAAAGAAAGAACAAACATGGTGTTATGCTGCTGACTCATACTCGAGGCACAATTTAGGTGCAAATAAATTCACATTAGACGTGGAATAAAAGAGCATACTGATTTAGCACTTGACTCCTATAAAACTTGTCCAGCCAGCCCGTCCCCACCAGAAAAACAAGCGTCTAGGCCATCTGTGCAAGCAGCTTATTACAACCCATATTTATGACTATTGTGAGGCGACGACATATACTGAGTGTAGTAATTATGACAGGAGCAGTATAAAGAGTGAGAAAGTCCACATTCGCTGGAGGTGGGGTCAATGGATGGGTTAAACGAACACCCAGGATACTTAGGTTTGTGTCCTGTGTGAAACCAAAAGTCAACGTACTGCTCGTCTGCTGTAATCCAAGCCTCCTAAATCACCACGCCCAGTTTAGATAGAATCTGCAGTGAAGATTTAGGCTTAAAACATGGTATAAATGATGTCTTTCAAGTCAAGTTGGCATGTTTGGGAGATTCTGCAATGCTGTTTCCTGTGACCAATAAACTAAACCCAACGTAGAAAATGACTGACTTTATTTTTGGGTGACTGATCCCTTTAAGTTTTGACATGTACATGACATCCGTCATACCTTTTCAACCTATCTGCCATGAAGGTATGAGGATGTGTTCTGTCCAACTCATAAGGGACTCTTTTTTTTTGAAGTGTCAAAATCGATGCAGCAGAACCAGATATATCAGTTTTTTTATTCCACAGATTCTTCTCTTTTTCAAATCCTGTGTGCCTTGACTATCCACAGTGCAACTGAACAGCCAACAGCTCAGTCAAATTTGTGTGTGTGTTACTCTGGCAGCAGCTAATGTAGCCTCGCGCTATGCACCGGCTCCAAGCAGAGATGAGGAGTGGGCTCCAGAGGTCCGTCTGGGAAGCTCACTTCTTTCAAACACCACAGCCTCAGACTCTTTACAGTTTCGAACTTGTAGTCTTCAACACCAACTGACGCCTGAGTGATGTCACTTGAGGCAAATTTATCAGATTCTGGACAGCTCCCACGTTGGAATGTAACAAAACACACGAGGTGCGTGTTATGTTATTTCTATGTTATGAGCTCCACGTCTCAGCTCCACACGCTGTTTCATTTTTAGATTTTTGTTGGCAGGTTAACCAAAGCCTACAGGCTACAGGCAACAGAACAGACAAGGCAACTCATATTGTTTAAAAAAAATGCAAATAAAGAAACAGACAACAATGTAGAGCAGGTTTTGGATAGGATGAAAAAGATGATGGGATGAAAGTGAAACAGTTGTAGTAAGTTACAAAGTGTCTGAAATTCAAGGGCTGATATTGACGCTAGCTAGTTTTGGGAAAGGAAGTATAAAGAGGACGTTTTAATGAAATACAAAATGCTTACTCAAATCTCAAAGAATATACATCCTGAAGATAACAAAGCATTTAAAAACTCCTGGAGCTACTGTACACCTGCTGCTGGAATATACACATATATCCCAGCATTACTGGCCAAAATATGATTCTACTTCTGTTTATTGGCCATCTTACTGCATTTAAGTAGTCATAAGTCTGATGAAACTGTTGTTGTGCTGTTACACACGTGGTATATCATAGACTAAAAAAGAACATGACCCTAAATGTGTTTATACATATTAAAAGTTTGAATTACCCTTTCAGAAATATGACATTAACTATTTGTTACATGTACGCAAAAACACATAACTCTAGAAACAAAGGTGTCATATATTCATAGTCTTCTTGTCAATTCTGCATTAATATAATCCAGACAGAAAGACAGAGAGAGAGAGAGAGAGAGAGAGTGTGCACCGGAAAAATATTCCCCTTCACCCGATTTTTTCATGTCTGTGACATATTCTACAGATATGGATATTGACACTTAAGTGAAAGGTCAACAGATCATTTCATTGTCTTGTTTTTTGCACGGAACCATGTGTGTCACTTGGAAAAAGTAGGTGAGACAGAATCTCCCAGTGAAGCTCCACTGCAGCTGCTCACACAGACCGTGTGGCTGCTCTAACGTGTTAATATGTGTGTCAGAATGAAAAGCAAGAGGTTTTTCGCGATGCGCACAGAGTACTCTGTGTCCCGGGTGTGAGAGTTTTAAATGAGGAAATCCGCTACTTTCTCTAAAGGGCACAACAACCAGTTCAAAATAGAGCAAGGGGCATTATGGCTACACTCTGGGGAATCCACGGCGCTGGCCGTTTGTTCGTGGTTTAATTCCTAACATGCTCTAGTGTTATCTGAACCATGACTCAATGTCAGGGATCTTAACTTGACTTTGACTTCTCCCTCACAGACTTGAGGCTTGATATCAATAACCTTTGACTTTAAATGAAAGATGTGAGTCCTGACTTACATTTTCATTACAGTCTCTGGTCGAACACATTGAAATATTACAGCTGGGCTTCATGTGCCATTGTGTCTGTTTGTCGGAGTGTGTTGATCTGGATCCACCAGCATTTTAATTGCCCCCACAGAGCCGGAGGAGGATCCACAGGATTTTATATCACATACATTTGGGTTATACATGACATACCTTTTTTATTAGTTGCCCATCAGAAGACGTAACAGACACACACCTCATTTGTTCTCATGCCACACTGCCCACTCTAAGACACATAGGCTTACACATTTTCACACATGGACACACACACACACGCACACTCGCTCACATTCGTAGGAAGTGCTAATGAGTGTCTGTGGATGCTGGACGTCTCCACTTTTCGCCAGCTCTGCTGAAAGAATTGACAGCTGGAGAGAACCCTGTTTCAGCTGCAACACTGGTTGAGAACATACATACACAAGTTCTTACACACTAAGCACCCTTGACCTACATATGATTTAAAGTATTCTTTACATGTGCAGTAGGTAGAAAACCTAGAAAAACAGTTGATCGTTGAGTCTCATCTTCAGGTCAGGTTCAGTCCTGAAACCCTCCTACCATTTGAGCAGCGTACGCTTCATGCGCACGCACAGCAGTTTACCGAGGCAATTGTAGCAAGCGAGCACGGACTGGCAGGCATCAGCTGTGTCTGTGTGTTTGTGTTTCAGCTTCTGACAGTAGTCACCAGAGAAGCCTGTTATTTCCTTTATGTCCCTCCTGTCTCTTCTTCTTCTCCCCCTCCTCTCTGTATTCTTACAAGGTGGCTTTCAAATACATTTCTCCTGGTCAGCAGTCAACATGGACAGAGAGACTAATTATCTTATTGTAAACAACGCGGTTGTCTCCTTCATGGTCATTCTTGCACACAAGTTTGCAAGTAAACATGAAGATAAATTCACTTTTTAATCCCAAAAGTTTAAAAAACAAACACTGAGCTCTCATCTGGCTGCTCTGCGGCTCTGCCATTCCTTCGTGGATCGCTGCTGCAGAGGGGTTGAGAATCAGGAGTGAAAATAAATCCACTTTTTAATCCCAGTTTGAAAGATACACTCTGAGCTCCCCTCCTGCCAATAAAGGAGTCGGCATAAGAGCGACTCTGGTGTTTCTTCTTCCAGAAGCTCCAATCTGCCACCGACCCTCCCATCCAGAGCTCCCCGACTCTGAGCAGCTGTCTGTCAGCTCTGTGTGTCAGCTCTGCTCAGTTCTCTCGGCAGTTGGCAAAAGCTCTCGTGATAGACAAAGTGAGAGCGAAAGCATCTAAAAGGCAAAGGCAAAAGTAACCAGTTGAGCTGACAAACTCCTGGGCTGAGCATGTTTCCCATTAGCTGGACTCTTTTTAAGATTCTCTTTCTGTTAATTCTGTTTTATAGCAACTTTTCCTGCAGGAGTTTCTGACATTGATTCAGGGTCTCACAAAAGGAACGTCCACGTGTAGCTGCACTAGCCACACAGCCAATAGGAACACCCGGTCCAGAGATGACCTGTGATTGATTTAAGTCTACCGTCACAGGTCAGATTTCCTAAAGCCTGAAAACAGAGCCAAGAAGAGGTGCTGAAGTCTAGTTCTCTCTCACACCGCTTGATTTATAATCTGCTCAAAGGTTATTACAGAATTATTGCTCATTGATGACAAAAAAGTCATCAAGGTTTGGTAGACATCAGAAGCGGTTGCTACAACATGGGGGGATTTGGTAGAGGAATAGTAACTATCTTACTCTGAAGACTTGTTTCAAATCAATAAAGAAAAGCAAATACCCACAGCTTATTAAAATTATTTAGTCATTTGCATTTTATGTACTAACCAAACAATGACAAGGCTGTTTTTGTCCACTTGGGTTGCCTAAAATAATTGCTTTGTGGTGCCTCCAATCATCTCACCCTGGAATAAATGATAAATCTGTAATTAAAAATGTATTTTGGTTAGGCAGCAGTTTGGGGTTGTTGCGGAACTGAGCCAATTTTTGCCACTTGAGAATCCATCCAAAATACCACATTAACACACAAATACCTTGAGGAACAGCATAAAAAAACATGTTGTGATTTGGAATCAAATGCATTTGACATTTGGAGATTTCTGTAAGACTTTTCGGTGATTAGATGGCAAGCACTTCTATTCTGTCAGTTGCTCAGCAACCCCAATCCTCTGAATGCCCCAGGTCTCTAGTTTGTGGTTGTGAAGCTTCACTGATTATCCTAGAGATCACAATAGGTCATTATATACAGTCAGGTCAAGTTTTACAAATGGTCTCACTACAATGACCTGGCTACTATGGGCTCTTACACATGAATATGACACATGAATATCATTGAGCTAATTAGATTCACAAGAGTCACAGCTTTCCCATTGCAACCAATTTATGAGATTCCAGTTTAGGGACCCCATTATGCAGAAATATTTGATTGCAGAGTAGGTAAAAATAAAACATTTATTTTAAAAAAAACATGTTTTTTTTGCCCAAAGCTGCATGGGCTTAGCATAAAATGGACATTTATGTAAGTGTAGACTCATGGGTACTCATAGAAAAAGGATTGTTCCAATAGCAATACCAGTATGTGTATCAACCTCCGATACTGCCTAAAATGCGGGTACCAGTATCGGCAAGTAGGCAAGTCTATGCGCTGATCCAGACCCTGCCATTTCACGTTTTCCTTACAACTCAACTCATTTATTCAGATATTTTGAGGTGTTTTTTAAATGTGTCATGCCAGTTCGTACCTAATATTTCGCCTAATTTTGGAGCATTATTCAGCCAACTTCCTGACAAGTAAGCATGACATGGTCATCACAAATGTATGCCTTAGGTCATCTCGTTTTATATGATAGTATCTTCATTCTACCTCTTAAACTGAACCAGCCACAGCCTCTGAAACACAGTGATGTCGACTGAGGATGAGGGTGTAACCACAGAGCTTTTTAATGCAGTAGGTAGAGCTGTGAGAGATGATTTGGTTCCCCCTCCAGCACTTGGTGCCCTATGCACAGTGCATGATGCACATGTATGGAGCGGTGGTGCTGCAGCTAATTATTCCATATTAAGAAGAATGGCTTGTTACGCCTGGTGTGAAAGCTACTCCTCATTCAGCTCATCTGAGTTGAAATCAGGTTGACTTTTCATTGTCAGTTTGGACTTAATCCCAGATACTCCAACTCTGCTTTGGAAAGGTCAGAAGTCCTCCAGGCATCTCATTCTCTGTCTTTCTTTCTATTTCATTCAACTGTTCATTGTGCCTACATTATCTTTGTCTCATTTCCCTGCTTGCTATGATTCTCTGTTCTTGTTTTCCTCTCTTTATACTATATTTTCCGCCTCAATGCAAAAAATAAAACTAATTTCTTTTGCTCCCATGCAAAAGATCAAGAACCCTCTAAGAAGTAATATTGCATACCATAGAGCAGCTCTTCATTCACCACACAAAATTACCAGTCTGTCCAGCACCTGTCCTGCTCCAGGCTCAACGTGCTTAAAGATGTAGAGTGGAAGAGACAGATGAAGAGTGAAGAAAAGAGAAGCAGACTAAGAGAGGACTGGAAAGTGGAGGTAATGATGGTAGAGTGGTAGAAAAGGTGGGGCAGGTGGAGAGTGGAGGGAAAGTGAAAGCGGGCTGGGAGAAAAGGAAAGAGATAGAGGAATTACAGAAGATGGAGGCTCTGTGGCAGCACTGATGTGTGGACGGTGGGTGGACAGGGTCGCTGAGTTGTGGCTCTGAAATGGGTCCTGACAGAGTCATTTCTCACATAGAGATTTACCCAAGCTCTTTCCAATGGTGGGAGGACGAGAGCGAACGACCCTTTCCACTCGTCATGAATATTTATTTTGCGAAAGCGTTCACAGGCTGCTGCGTAGAATGACAAATCGTGGTCAACTACCTATATTCTATTCCCATCTATTTCTTCGCCCCTTTCCACCTGCGGCTGTCTCTCATCTAATCTATGGCTCTGTTTTCACCTCTTTGTTTAATATGTGCAGAGTATTGGGCACATTTGGATGGGGGGTTACACTTGAAAAAGGCAGGTTTAAATGCATGGATGAGAAGCAAACCCCTTATGGTAAATGACATCATGTCTTGAACATCTAGAATCAACCAAACTGCACACACAAACATGCAGCCGTGGTTGGATGAAAGTTGCGTTATAAATGCAGTCATTTTTGCTTCGGTATGTAACACTCAGTTGTCTTTTGTCATATGTTACTCACTCATTCTTGAGAATTGGGACAAAACTGTATTTTGTTTATTAAGTTCTGATTTTTACTCTTCAATTATGCTGGGAAAATACATTTTAAAAGATCACTTTTAAAAGAGAACTCTCGGCTATTAAACTTTGAAACGGGTCAACCTCCCACTAATTAAGTTTTTATTAAATGTAGAGGTCAGCTCTGTCAGATGGAAAAAGTGACATCTTACAGAGAAAACAAAATATTAGATATTTTCATTTCATACCAAAGTTTTCATGAGTAACAACTTTATTTTTTACATTTCAAATAGAGATTTTTAAACCACAATTCTTATTTCGTTTTTATTTACAAAGGGCTAAGGGGTTGATATCTTATGGTAGAGATACATCTAAGACTGGGTATCGGTACTCAACACTTTTAAGATATCAATTGAAAAACCCAGTACCAAGTAGTAACAAAACTTCTCCAGTCAAATGATACCTGCATTCAGTCCTCCTGGTACAAAGATCTAGAAACAGTTCATATAGTTTTTGCATGTAGCCAGACATTGCAAGTGTTTTTCATAAAGAAGAACCTTTGAAAAAAGGCATCAACTGAAGTACTCTATTGGTATTGGTATCACTTTAAAGTTACTGGTAGTGGTCCTGGTATTATAATTTTTAAATGATACCCAGCACTGGGCACATCTGATGGCAATATTATATAATGGATTTGTCAAAAAAAAGTAGAAAACTTAGTACTTGAGCAGTTTTCCTGCCTATTTGAAACCAGGAAGTGAGACAGTGGAGCTTAAGGTATAGCAAAACCTTTTTCTGCCTGATTAAATGATGTCTTAATAAAAATCTAACGGAGTTGACAGAAATCTTGGCCAATTTTTTCCTTAAAAATGTATTTCTGAACAAAAATGATTATCATAGCACATTTTTATACCTATGTTATCAGTAGGTGTTGTCAGTTTTAGATTCTGAAGGCTTTTAACACGTTTTTAATTTGTTTGCAATTGTGATTCTGGGACAAGATTGTTTTCTGGCATGGAGCAAGTGTAGAAATTAAAATAATTAAAGCAAAGCAATATCTGTCAAAACAATACTACTTGGACTACAAACAGAAACCAGAATGCTTCTGACACCAAAATCTTGTCCCTTGCCTACAGATTCTTCATTCATATGCAGATATACAGTATGTGTATAGATTTAGTGAAATAGCACCCTAAGTGTAAATGCAGTGTGTTTAAAACTATACATTACCGACCGAACATTGTGTTGAGCTGGATTCAGTGGGTCTCTGTGTTATATATATTCTGTTCAAAGGCAGAATGGTCTTACAGGAGGTGTTATAGGTGGTATTATCATCACTCAAGCCTGAATTCTCTGCCATTTCTATTATTGTAATGTAATTAATTTATCTCAAGTTGCTGTAGAGGCTAACGATGTACTGAATAGAAAATTACAGATATATGTGGATATATGATATCCTGTCATAACATTGTTATCTTGAACTGGTTAGCAAACAGTTGACTATTTAAACATCCAGCCAACAAAGCAGTGTTTCTGGCCACTTGACGGCTCTAAATCCAATATTCATTATTCTTTTAGCTCTGTTTTTGTCTCCACCACGACTGAGGGAAATATCTGTCTCTATAGCTGGTAAATGCTCCACTATGTTCACCAGCTAGTTGATAAGTTGGGTGCTGGGCAGGTTGTATACAAGGTTTAATCAAATTTTCATTTGACCCACTGTTATAGTGAAAGACCAGTGCAGCTTCAGAATACAGTTTCCATACAGGACACATGACATTTAAACTGGTCCCAGTCTGGGCCGGTAGATTTGTGATATCAAATTAATGTTCTAATTTTATCTCTCCTCATCATATCTACTCACATTTGACAACCAGCTGTGTGATTTCCCAGCATGACAACTCTCCATTACCCAATATGGAAGGAATGCCATATCCCTAAATGAAATGGCCTCAATTACCAAATCTGATTTATCCTCGGTGTCCCGATATGGCCAAACAGAAACCTCTCAACTCTGGAGTCAGAATCTCTTGTACGTGAGTTTGGTGTACAAATGTGGCTCTGTTCCTCGAGCTCAAACGTTTTCCTCCATCATTATCCTGGTCTCAGATGCGCTCTAGTAGCAGCCATTGTGTTCTCTAAACATGCCTTTTATTATCACATTACCAGCCATGGCTGCAGAGATTTGGAGAGAGATTTGGATTCAGGTTGGATCATCTGTCTGTATACAAGCATTAGCCAGGGCGCTGCAGGCTGGCTGAACACCGCACCGGAGCTGAAGTGTTGAAGGCACAGCTTCCAGCAAGGAATTGAGAGGAGAAAAAAAAATCCATCCAGCTCATTATTTTGATGCTTTCACTGGCTCCGCTTTTTATTGCCCCATTTCTTTACATTCATCTGTGCCACCATGTCTCCATTTGTCTTTTTTAAGCCAAGGAAGCACTTCAGATCTCACACCATCAGCCCTAATGTTTCACTCATTAAGACATCTGAAGTGGTGTTATCAAAAGGTTATCATCAGCGCACTTAAAGAAAAGGAAATGCTTATTGTTCCAGCAGCTTTCTGGCTTCTGTTGCATTTCCTGCACAGGCGCTGCCTCGCTTCTTGCTCTATTGGTCCCAAAGAAAAACGAAATGGAAAATGGATTTGGAGGAGAGAAGCGTGGATGCAATTTTCCCTTAGGTCGAATGGTAAACAGTGGTGACAAGAACAAGTTTTCAATAACTTTAAAGGCGAAAGAAGAGAAATAACAAATAAAGTACAGCCTTGTTTTCCATTATTTAATTTTCAATCTGTTGTATTACAGGGAGGGTAAATAAGGAAGGATATGAAAACTGACAAACAATAAGCTGGCGCGTGTATGTGTTTGCAAGTGTGGGTGGGTTCCTACTTTTTTCATTCTTTGGTCGGCTAGCGAGCAGAGGCTTTACGCGTGGCCATGGGTGTGTTATTATGGTGAGTGGTGAGCGCAGAAAGAGAATGGTTCGAGGCAATCTTTTTTATCCTGCTGGATCTCTCTCTGGGTGGAGAGATTGAGCTTTGTAGTTGTGATTGGAGGGAATTAAGGCCTGCCTTTGGTAGCTGGCAATAGCAGACAACTGGGAAACAGGTTGAGCCTCTGACTGGTGTGTGTGAGTGTGTGTGCAGTAAGAGAAAGAAAGAGAGAGATTAACTCACCATCGCACATCATTCAGCAGCTCCTCCAGGACGCCCTTTTCCTCTCACCTTGGCCTGTTTGCACTCTGATAACTGCACTGAAAGGACTCCTGCAGTTCACTTACCTGTTCAATGACACAAAACATATTTTACCATCACTATTCTGTATATGTACAGTATATGTTATATAAGAATTCACATGTAGTCTCCTTTGCTGTCATTCTGTCAGCGTTCATATTGCACGGCCCTTTCAAACATCATGTCACCTTATAGTTCTTTACTTAACACAGATTTTTAAGTAGTGATGGATGATTAGTCAGATTAGTCTGAGTCCTCCATTATCTGCCTCTCAAAGTCTCTCATTAGCTTCAAGTATGGATTTATTGTTCGTTTGTGATGTGAATAATTGCTTTCAAGATTATCAGCTAAGTTCACATAGAAATTACAAAATGCATTTCATTAAAGTTATGAATTATGAGCTCATGAATTAATGATGAATTATGTCATTATAGACAGCGATGCTCACAGAAGTCAGTGGGGTTTCTAGTGAAACTGACAGCAACTGTGGACTCGCAACAGGATCATTACCAACAAATAGCACAAAAATGCATACAAGTTCAAAGAAAGGGGTCACCACAGCAGATCATCTGCTCGATGGCAGACCGGGCCCTGCTCAGCCTGGCATACTTGATGTGGAATGGGCTTTTTAGCAGCGGCTTGTGTATCCCCAGTGGCTTGGGAACAAACCAGGGTACAGTCTTGGCCAAGGACACTCCAACATGTGGGCTAGGGAGGTGGGGATTGACCCGTCGGCCCTGCGATCTGCAGACAGCCTGCTCTACCACCTGAGCCACAGCCGCTCTCATAACAAGAAATATATAAAAGCAGAAATGGTTACATCTGTAACATCTGTAAAAACGCTTAATGGTCTATGTGGAAATCACTAGGGACTATGGAACAGGAGGTTCGTGTAAAAATACAAGTCAGAGCTCTGGGAAACACGTAGACTTAATTAACCAATTAAACATTAAACAAATAACCAGCGTATTAATCGATAATGAGTGTAACTGTTATTTGCAGCCTTACAATTGGACCAAAGATGCAACCAAAATAGAATTAGAAAACAGACGGTGTTTGCAGTGGGAGGAGGTCCAGACTCAAATAAATTTAGTTTGAAATGAATGTCTGTTTCAAAAATAAGAAAGCTAATGACAAAAATCAGAAAAGCTCCCTTGGCTCATTAGAATGCAACAACACACAATATTTGATCAGGAAATAAAAATAACACCTGTGCAACATCAGTCAGGCTTTATTTCACACCACACAATGAATCTGGTGAAAACAAGTTATTGAGAATGAGCCTTGCTGAATGTCTGAATGTCGACCATAAACCCAGTGTGGGAAATTAACTTGTTATAATGTGGACATTTCCCAGATAAATGTTCAAACTCACCAGCCTTTCAGTGGTTTCAGAAGTCATTATTTTGTGTCTGAAATCTACCAGCCACTTCATAATTTACCACATTTGGCTGGTGATAATTTTCCACCCACCACCTTCATGTTTTTTTGTTTTTCTTGGTACATCTGTATCATGAAGAGCTCTGCTGTTTTGGCTAATAGCAATTCCTATATCCATTAAAGCTGCAAGAAGCATTGTATGGACCCTCGCACCCCCACGCCCATCAGGTGTGCTGCGATCTCGTCACCAGACGCTCACTGGTCGATGGAGCACTAAATTTTCATGCACTTTGGACACCGAAGGAAGGAATTTGATGATACTTCTTGTGTGCACTAGGTGGTGCTATGATTACGACTCCTGATTGGTATGTAGATGTGTTCAGACCGGGACTCTTATCAAACATGTGAAGTTTGGTGCAGATTGGACGATTTATACTAAAGTTATAGCGATTTCGTGTTTCCTGGCGAGACATCAAAATTCGACACCACGTCACAGCCACATCCTTCATTGAGTGCTAAATCTTTTAATTAATTTCGATTACAAAGTAGTCTAGATGGCACACACCAATTTTCGGAGGAGTTCATTAAAATACAAAGCATGAAAATCACCAAAATTGACCACGAAATTCTAAATGGACGACTTCCTGTTGGGTTTAGGTGATGGGTCCGAGAGACTTTTTTGTGCATCTCAGTGTGATATCTGTGTGTACTGATTTTCATACATATCAGTGAAACTTGTTATGGGGGCTGCTCTTTAATGGGAGTGGCCGAGTCATTTGGCCAACCTGTACCTGTATCGTCAAACTGCGATCCGTTGCACCCCAGTATTTATAGTATATAACTGAGAAGATACTATTGATCCAAGACCAAACTAACAGAAGGGTGGAACTGAGAGAAAAAGGCACAATTACAAATCAGTCTGCTATTTCAGCACCATGGACAGCGCCATGGATTCATCAACACACAGCACAGTTGAGGCCCTTTCAGACGCAATGCAGTTTGAGTTGACAGTTTGATCTGACAGCCCCTTTAGGCTATTGATATTTCAGAGCCATGGTCGGGGCCATAGATTTAAACTTGCAAACCTCATTCAGATAAAGGATCAACTGACTGCCCCTGTACTCTGTCTGCTACTAAGGAATGGCAGGTTAACAATGGGGATGCAATTTGGTCATTTTGCTAACAAGGGGATGGCATCCTTTCTGCCAACTGCCTTTTCTGCCACCAAGAAGAGTGTGACACAACCATAAGCACATGTTCTTTGCATCACCATAATAACATAAGGGCGAATGGCCATTGTGTTCATAGTTAGTTCATAGTTAGTTGTCGGGAACTAGGGACTAGGGAACACTTGGAAAGCAGTTTAAAATTGAGCACAGTTTATTAACTGATCATTTTAAACACTGTCTGAAAAAATGCTGCATGTATTAAGAGACATCTGAAGGCATTCTCAATTGTTCTTATTTGACATTAGCCAAATCGTATGTTAAATGCCAATAAAATATGTTGCACTCTGCGCTGTGCATTACGAACTTGGCACATTAACCCACAAAACATCACAACTCACCGAACGCTACAGCCTGCATTCAACCTTTTTTAAATTTTCTTGATTAAAACACTGCCAAACCACGCTGGTTTTACGATCTTAGAAGCAACAGTTAACTGGCATTGTACATGAATAAAATGTTGCTAAGTAGTTTAAGTGACTGTTTTTTCTGGTGCTGACTAGCAAGGGTGGCAATGTTTAATCGATTAGTTGCACACATCCCTAGTTCATTAGGGCCAAAGCTCTTAATATGATGACTAATAGCGAGATACACCAGTGGGTTTCACTTACCAAGTTCTGCTGGGAATGACAGTTTTTGACTGTGGTCAGGCATTGCAAGCCATTTGAAGGCATCATATTGGGCTGTGGGAAGTCATGGCAGGCATTTTTCACTTCAGTTTACATTTTCTAGACTAAATGACTAATCAGCTGTGAAAATAAGACATTAATCTTGAGATGAATCAATAATAAGAGTAACAGTTCGGTGCAGCTCCATTTCCTAGTTAATATTGTGGTCACAGGCAGAACACAAACTCGTGCTTGAGCTGCAGTGATGAGACAATAACAAGCAGCACGGCTGAAATGGGAGGCAGTATCATTGACTGCAGAGCTGCTTCTTTTATCTTCACTTCTCAGAGGGATTTCAACCCTCACCTCAGCCTCTCCACACCACAATATCCTTGAAAAGAAACAACCAGGGCCTGACATACATATAACCTGGCAAATTCAGTGAAATCCTTTGTGTGAATGAGTGATGGGATTACAATGTGGCGGAGAAAGAGAAAAAGTAGAGAAGTAGGAAGGGGAAGGCGAAGTCCTCTAATTTATTACTGGTCGGTTTGGAAGGCTAAGGATTAAAGTTGGGGGTGGGGGCTTTTATTGAAACCCACTCCCAACCCATCGCTTGATATTGTCCTCTCTCCTCTGAGTTTTATCGCAACACCAAGGGGCTGGCTGATAGCAGGCCACAGCACCGGGAATAACAAATCACACTTGTTTTACAGCAGCTTCCAGAAGACCTAGGCAGATAGAGGAAGAAAGGGAAGAGGGAAGGAGGGAGGGGAGGTTGACGGAGCATTTGGAGGGTGGGAAATGATTGGTGAGTTGAGAATGAGGCAGAAAACCAGAACAAAGCTTTGGGTAGGGTGCACATGTGTCTTCATTCGCCTGTTTGAATGTCTATCTGTTGCAGTGGAGTGCTCTGAATGATGGAGGAATGAGCGTTTTGTCTCAGTATCCACACTTTGTCAGCCTTTTGTAAGAAAAACACGTTTTGATTCGTGTTGCGCTGCTGTATATTTGTTTTCATCGAGCGGCTAGACTTTGTCTCGTGGCTTTTCTCTGACTGCATGCTGTCAGAATGAAGCGCATGCTGGCGGAGGGGAAAAATCTAGCTTATGAAGACTCAGACCGACTAACAGGAAGGGAGACAGAGACAAGCCTGAGGCACTGACAGTCCCAGGAGCGGTGCTGCGCGCACATCTACGTGTGTTTGAGTGCGGTTGCGCGAGCGTGCTTGTGTGTCTCTATATGCATGTGTGTTTGTGTGGTCCCCTTGAGGCTGGAAACAGAGGGAAGATGCAAGTGCTACTGATCATCAGCCCCCAGGCCAGCCACTTGAGACTGACTCTCAACTTATGGAAATCACACAAACACACACACACTCTCAGAGGGGGTGATGCGATTTTAGGCGCATGAGCAGAATGTTGAGGAACAACGTTTGGCAGAGAGGGACCTTCCAGTGGCTTCTGTATCTCTGTGGAGTTTCTGTTTCTGTCTTTGTCTCTTTCTCTGAAAAGGTCGGCCGAGGTGAAAGAAGCAGCCAAGTGTGAGTGACGGAGAAATAAAGTCGAGGTGGAGGGGAGAGAGGAGGAGCGGAGAGCGATGGGAGGGGAAGATGAGATGATTAAAAACCTCATAAAACGGGTTGGCATGAAAAGAAAGAGACAGGCTAATAGGACGTTAAATAATGTGTGAAACTTAAGGCAGCCGCGGAGCTCAACTGGTGGAGACAGAAAGAAAAATAAAACGAGATGGATGCTGTCAGAAAATCACAAGAGGGGAACAGAGAGATGAAAAGCAGAGAGGCAGGGGGAAGCCAATGGTAAATATATAAAGGAGAATATTTTAGATTGTTTTAAAGCACACAACTCATTAGATCAGGCACATAATATCACCTTCCAGTGATATTTGTAAAAATCACAATAACAATGAAAGAATCAACACTTGTACAGGGAGGATAATGAGAGCGCCGGAATGATGGAAAAGCCCATAATGAAGTAAAAAGAGAACAACAGCAGAGCAGCTGCTGATCAGATTAAAGCAGAATTAAAACAAAATGACTACACTGCATCAGAGATGATGACAGCTGAGAATGAAATGATGACAAATAACTCGTACTCATGTTTTAGTTAATGGAGGAAAAAAAAAGGCTCTCATTCTCGCCCCCCTCCCTGTTCATTATCTCTGGTCTTCCATTTCATTTCTCTCTACCCCATTTCCTCGCCACCCCTCCATTATAATTATCATTATTCCCCCCCGTGTGGGTCCTGGCCACAGAGCATTTTCTTCGCCCACAGGGACTATGACACTATGCACTGTAAGAATAAACTATTTGTTTTAACTTGAAAAAAGTTGGTGTCCAGCCTGCCTTAGAATTTTCTAAGTTGGCTCAATTTGAAAAGACAAGTTGAGATAATTTTCTAATGATTCAAATGTATTAGAATGAATTAGCTTTTAATTAAAGAAGAACTATGTAACAATAGCACGTCCAAAAATGAGTACTGCAGTCCAAATAGTGAGTTGGTGCCATAGACAGTATGTTAACTGGGTTGAAATTCTTTTTAATATATGATCTATGGTTGAAGCGAGTGTTTTCCTCCTGCCCCCTCCTCCACAGACTCGGGGAAACTCAGGCAGGCTACAAGGAGGAGTACAACACAAGGGCAACGTTCTGATTTGACAATAACAAGTGACCTACACGATAAATTGATCAGCTGTTTATGACTGCCAGTTGTCTGTCAGTGTAAAGTTAAGCCCGTCATCCTTAAAACAAAAGCCCACTGCTTTGAAAATACACGCTCTGGAGTTGAGGTTCAGTGACTGACTGCTTTCCTGCCTGCCAGACTCTGTTAACATATTGCTCAATTTGAGCATTATAAACATCTACCTCTTAATTAATGATTAGTGATTTGTTATGACTCATGAACAGACACTGATGCTGCGAACATTAAGGCG